>CAOJBJ015883179.1:0-11691 GCA_948291685.1 Euphorbia celastroides | reverse complement strand
CTCTCCGCCACCTCCGGCCACCTAAAGTTACTTGCTTTTCCTCCTCCGGTAACCGTTTTCAACTCTTTTAGTTGAAAGGTTCCATCTTTTTGTGATTATGCTAGTCCAGAAATATGAACTGAAAATGGGTTGCATTTGGCTGGCAAATTGATGCTAATTTTGCTTGATTTTTTTTTTATTTATATTTTGGACTAAACGTTGGGATATGTCAGTTAGGCTGTTTGGGATTCAAATGCAGAATTGGCGATGAATACGCAGAATCTGAATCCTTTTTGTTGCATTTAATTAATTGAATTGACAACCCAATCTGTCCAAATTGAAGTTTTTGAATTCTCTTAACAATTAAACAATACAAATTCACTTAATGGATTGGTATTGTCTATAGTTTATGCCGGCATTTCTCTCAAGCAATCAAATTTGGTTAGCAAATTGAAGCTGACTTTGCCTGTTTTTTTATTGGGTTTTTGGTTTTGCATAAACAAAATGTTGGGTTAAGTCAATTTGGTTGTTTGAGATTCAAATGCAGAATTAAAGTTTGAGACATTGCTCTTGTACTTGGTTAATTGAGAACCAATATCTCCTATTTGAATGTTTTTAAATTCTCTTATCATGTAGTTGTAGCAAGTAAAAAATACAAATTCTACTCATGAATTTGTGTTGTTTATAGTTATACCAACACATCTCAGAGAGAGCATTGAGTAATCCAATTTGCTGATTTTGACTTGACTGTTGACACTAGGATCAGTTGATTGTCTTCCCTTGAACATTGAAAGTTAAAGTTCTAATTTTTAGATTGTTTTTTTATTATCAAAATGCAGGGCATGTTTCGTTCATCAAGGATATTGCTGCAACTCAGCCTCCTGATCATCTTCATCACTTGCTCAAAATGCTTCAGACCAGAGGTCTTCCTTACTTCGATTCTTTATCATTACAATGGTTTTTTGATTCAATTTTTAACATATATTGCAAATTCCATTTGTTCTTACAGGTGAAACCATCATTTCTCCTGGATCTAAGCAAGGGATAATTCCCCTTGTTGTTCCTCTTTCACAGAATCTGTCAGGTTAGATGCAACCGCCTCTATACAATACACTCAAAAACACTATGTTGTTCAATACTGTCATTTATTGTTTCCACTTTCGGTAATAGGTTCTCTAACTGCATTGCTGAGGTGGCCAACTGCTCCATCTGGGTAAGCTAAACTTTTCTGGCATGTTCAAGTCGAAGGAGGAAATGTGTCTTTGTTTTGCTTCATTCAAGATTTATGTTTACACAGAATGGAGATGCCAGTTGTGGAAGTTCGGGGACATGGGGTGTGGCTTTTAGCCAAGAATGTAATACGTTAAACCGAAGAATGCATAAATTTGAAATTTTTATGTGTCACATCATACTATTTGTGAGTTTAGCAGTTTCTTGTGAATTCATTTCCCTGTCCTATCATTTGCTTCACTCCTTCTTGGGTTTTCTGGTTAGCTCTTGGTATCTCAAAAATTGAACACAAGTCAACTATACAGGTTGATCAATATATCCATAGAATTCTGGTTGAAGAAGATGCAAACTATTTGAATGGTAGCAATGGTGAACTCTACAAAGCTGCTTCAGAAGCTGGTGAAAAATTATACAAAAAGGGCGATTTCACCGAATCTCAGATCACAAATCTTGACCAGTATATTTTGAAAAAGGTGGAGTAGAGTTATATTGAATTAATCTACCATACAAATACAAGAACTTATAGTTATCCTTCCAGGTTGGTTTGTTCCCTGATGTCTTAGAGAGTAAAGTTGAGCGTCATTTCGTCCAAGGGGACCATGTAAGTTGTTTCAATTGGATATTTTGCATAACAATTCTGTCAGTTAGCACATTTCTAATAATTCTTATATCTTTCATGTGAAAGGTTTCAGCAATGGTGACAGGAGAGTTTTATACAAGGAAGGATCTTTTTCCAGGATTTGGACGGCCTTTTGTGTTTTATGCTGAGATTCTACATAGGTTTGCTTGCACCATTTCGAACATTACCATAAATTGTCTGTCTGTCCCAATTTGGTAATTTTCTGCTTCCTAATTGTAGAGTTGGACGTATCTCGGAAGCCAAAGATGCTGCTCGAGTTGCTTTGAAATCACCATGGTGGACTTTAGGTTGTCCATATCAGGTATTTTGACGTTAACCAATCTGCATTTTTCTGTGAACTTCTTATCTTTGGCTTCTAAATTTGTTTTTTGGTGTATTGTGTAACGATAATTGGAAACTCTTATAAGGAAGCTGCTAGTATCGCACAATGGGAGGACGAGCAAATAGAATACATCAGAGAGAAAGTTACTGATGAAGGTAGGCAAGAAGATTTGAAGAAGGGAAAGGCTCCTGCTCAGGTATTAATAGCAACGAACTTTTTCGAAATGATTGATGATTAGTATTAAACTGTTGGCTAGAAGTTATATTTGGATGGTATAGATGTGCTTATACTCTATTTTCTATGTAGGTTGCATTGGACGAAGCGGCTTTTTTGATGGATTTGGCTTCTATTGAAGGAAATTGGGCTGATGTCACGCCACGAATTGCTGAATGTTATGCAGAAGCAGGATTTGCTGATATTGCCAGGTTTATATCCTTTCAAGATTGATATCAGGGATTATACTTAATGGCTGTATGGTGCGTTTTTTCAGCTTCCATTCATCTTCATCGGTTCTTGAATAGAAAAGAACTTGAGATATATCACACAATGACTTTTGTAAAGCTGTACAACACAAGTATTCATTAATTGGTTTCATTTTTGTTTTCTTGTTTGGGTAAAAGAAGAGATTGGCATGTTAACTCTTGTGTTTTCCTCATTGAACAAGCAGTTGCTCAAGGCAATGTTTCTGTAAACCTATTTCTTATTATCGGTATCCCATGTATTTTTCTGAACAAGTTGATTTGCGAGTTGGACTAAATTGCTCGATAGAAGGTGAAGCAATTACTAAACTCTTTTTGTGATTTCGGAAAACACACACATATTTCACCATCTTGCAAGACTTGAAACCTCAGATTATGTACACAGATAGATTAAATACCATTACAGCATTACTCATATGACATGGCACTTCTCATTTTCAATCAAAGATGCTAAAAATCCAAAACAACATCAGATTCCAAAGATGAACATCATTTTTCGCTCTTGCTGCTTTTTTCCAGTCAAACTGCCCCCAAAGTTTGGATCTTTTTGCTATTTCCTTTCTTCCTCCCCATCAGCAGCCTTCTGAGCAACCCGACCCCTTGCTTTTTACTACTTACAATAGCAAGAGACACAACCGGGGTAGCTCCAGATGTAAGCTTTGGATCCGTTTTTTCTTCTTTAGCATCATCATTACTTGAAAGGGTTGCTGCATCTTTTGCAGGTGATCGAATAACAATCGCCTTTGAACCATCTTCAGCTACCATTCGATCATGCAGTGAGAATCGCTTCTTCGGCCTTTTACTAATCCCGGCTGTGTTTGTTGAACTGGTCAAATTGAATACCTTGTCAAACATTGCTACTTCCCTTGGTGTAGCTAGTGCCTTCAATTGTTTCCCGAGGTTCAAGATCGTCTCTTGACATTCTGCTAACTTCAAAGAAGCTGCTGCAATCTCTGAACCCTGCTGTTTTTAACATAACAATCAAGCAAAACACAGGGCAGATGTGAAATTCATATTCTTAACTTCAAATCTTACTTAATTTGCTACAAAATGAAGTTGATGGGCCAATTTGAGGAAACGACCTAAGTTGGAGGGCCAAAGATGTGAACTTTCCCGAAAATGAACATCGATAACACATAATAACTTACATTTTGAGTTTGAGCTCCTTCACCAATGCTGTAATTGACAGAATCCTTCTTTGCAACACTGCAACTCATTTAAAAAACTCATCAGAATTCATTTTCAATCAACAAAGTGTTTTTTGAAGAGCGAAACGAACTACTTGTTTACCTCTCTAGTTGGAGTTGGAGCTCCAAACAAGTTACTTCTAGTTCTTCACAGCAGTTACTCTTTTCCTCCAATTCAACTTCCAAAGATGTGAACTTCTGTAAAACCTCATTGAGTTTAGCTCTGGCGACTGTAAGCTGAGTATCGAGATCTTCGTTGATTGACTTTTGATTCTCCATCTCTTCTGCAATCATCCCCTTTGATTCCTTCGTTGTTTCGAGTTCAAGCTCTAAACTTTCTACTCTTTGTTTCGATTCCTGAAGCTGCAATGTCAGTTTCTCGATCTTATCATCCTTATCTTTCGTGTCAGATTCCATTTTCTTCAGCTTATCTAATAGTATCTTCTTCTCTTGAAGCTCTTCTGATTCTGAATGTGAGTGATTCATACAACCAAGAGCAATTTTGATGTCTTCGAGAAGTTCGGTTATACTTCGCTTTGAAAGGCGCTGTTCTTTGAGGATTGCATTCAGGACTTGTTGAAGCCAATCAAAGGGTTTTTCGCCTGCTGTATTATTCACCCGAACCAGTTCCTTGCCATTTGAAGGAGAGCAATTACTACCCTGTGAAGAAACTATGGCTAATCTCTCCATTTCAGCAAAATCATCCATTAAATTAATGTCTGAAACTTCAATGGATTTGCAATCATCACTGCAGGTGTCAAAGCCCACTATGGGGTATAGTTCACCATGTACTAGTCTAGAAGCCGTTTTTGAAAGTTCGGTGTTTTTCTTGCTCAGAATGCCTTTGAGTGTTCGGTTTTCTTCTTCCATAATCCGAAGCTGCTCAACTAGGAAGTTAATGTTCTTGTTTGGACATTCAGGAGATCTATCAAGACCTCTAAGTACCAAATCTCTTACAGGATTCGGCTTTCTTGTTGAAATCTCAACTTCCTTTTTCATCCTAGGCGAAGCAGCATGACTCAATTGCTTTTTTCGGGTCAAGAGACTCAGTCTCTGGCATTCTGACTCTAACATTGTTATTTTTCTTACACTCTCCAGGTGTTGCCTGTGGGAGTATTCTAGCTCTTCATTTCGAACTTCGAGCTCTTTCTCGAGCATGTAGAACTCATACTTCAAAAAAGCATTCTCCTTTTCTGTGGAATCGAGTCTAGTCATCAGTGCCTTGAATTCTGCAGATGTCTGAGATGCTCGGGTATGCATTTCATCCACTAATTTCTCTTTCAACACAAGAATCTTGCTCAAATTAGCGTTTTCGATAGCTAAATCCGCTAGCCCTTTGCTCATCTCCACCAACTTGCCTTCTAACCTTTTCCTCTCCCCTTGTTCATCTCTGCAGTGGTTCAGTTCAGCATTTGAATGAATCAATCTCAAATTCGAATCGGCTTCCGGTTTCATAGCTTCACTATCTTCTTTCTTCTCCTGGACTGTAAAAGGAAAATTCATGCCTTTTATGAGACTAACAAACATGAAAAGTAACCAATAATGAGATAAACACTGATCATAACCTGCGATATCTTCTCGACCCAACTTGTTGTTGTTTCCATGAGATTCAAGGAGCACTGAAGCTAATTTCTCATTCAAACTTCTCACAACTTTAGCTGATCCAATTTCTTTTGCCATTTGGGGCTTCTATATCTAACGAAACGAAAGAAAAGTCCTCATCTTTATCACCAAACTCAACATGAGCATCAAGGAGGATTCAATGTCATTTATGCGAGAATCAAAAATGTATTTGCAGCTAACAGAAATGGATGAAAACAGAACATGAACAAAGCTAGGGCCTTTTTACCTCTTGATCAATGCCTTTCACAGTTGTTGAAACTATTGTCTTTTCTGATGGTTTTTTCCTCCAAGGCAAAGATTTATAGTCCACGATTTTTTGCTTTCTATGTGTAACAAAACATACATGCAAAATCAAGAAAGTGAGTAAAACATAATCCTGTGTGCTGATTGAGAATTCTAAATTTCAACCATTTTCAACATTTATCTCTCATTATCACGCCAATCACAAGATTCCAGAAAGTGACAAAATTGGTAATAAAATAATCAAAACATGGAAACCAATCTTATTTAGCAAATAACCCAGTATCATTTTCAAATGAAAGCCTCAAGAGAACTTGGTTATCTTATCTAAGCTGGGATTCTTTCATCACCAAAACTATGATTCTCCACAAAAAGGCAAAAACACAACTTCATTTTTGACAAAAACACAGCAACTAAATGAATGATTGTAGCAAACTTATATTAATTTTTCACCAAAAACATGCTTGCCAACTTTTCCATCACAAAGGTAAAAACTTCACATCAATCTAAAGAAAATGCATCAAAGAACTGAAGCGAGGTTTATCAAAGACAGGATTCTTGCAACACTTGCCAAGTTCACAATAGCAAAGGTCTCAACTTTAAATCATTTTAGAGAAAATGCAGCATACCCATGAATGAAAACGAAGAAAGAAACAAGAAAAGAAGAGAAAAAACTGAGATTAGCAGAGCAGAATGCAACTGGTCACCTAAAAATGGATCATTTTCGCCATTGTTGGCCCTCTCACCAAGTAGCCAGCCAGCTAGTGATGTATATAAGAGAACAAGAGAAGGAAGAGACTGTAAAATAAACCCTTGAGAGAGTAGGGTATGGTGAGATGAGGTAAAGACCACAATAGCAGAAAGAGAAGGACAAATTAGAGTGACATTATGTGTAACTGAACAATTTGTTTGTTGCATTACATAGGATGCTATGCTACTGTTCCACCGACAGTAAGTTAAGGACATTGATTATTTGACAGAGAAATAAGGACCCAAAAAAAGGGGAGAAAAGAAATCGATGAAAGTGACCAAAGGTGTGGACTGTGGACTGTGGTGAGAGAAAGAGTGGAGCTAAGGTCATGGCTTTTCTTTTCCTTTAGCAATCAAATTTAGGCATGATTTTTTATGTGTCAACCTCTAAGGTAAAGACTAAAGAGGGATAATTGTAATGCATTTTCAACTTTGAAGAGATACTTTAGGACCACATTTGCAAGCTGTATTGCATATTTTGGGTACAAAAAATTGCATTGTTGTGTAGCCAAAACAACACCAATTAAAGTATGGGAGGTAATTCGGGCTCAGATCGACATGAATTTGTAGTCACATATAAAATTCCTCTAATACTCTAGTTTGAGTCAAACTTATATCTTCAATGTTTGTATCTTATTTGTTATAAAAAGGATAAATAAAAGAAGAGAACTAATCTAAGAAAATGACTATAAAGAAATGTGAATGGAGCATAAATGATTACATTTGAATCCATTTCAGTTGCTGAGGAGTACTATTTCTCTGCATCAATCTCTGAGCTGACTCAAATGAAAGACAAAACTCAGCATGCGTCTTTTTGGGTTCACAATAACTCTACTTCTCCAGATCTCTCTTCCTTGTCAAAGGCCAAAAAGACAACATTTTCATGTGTTGAAGATGTATATTGCATCAAAGAAGAAAAAATAGAGGCTGTGTTTCATAATTTGAGATGTTTGCGGGTGCTTGAACTATGTAAAATGGGAATCAACACATTGCCGAGTTCCATTCATAAATTGAAGCATCTAAGATGTAATATAACTTTATCACACAGTCTACACTATCATATTTGGTCCAAGTCATTATTTGAGATCATTTCATAATAATATGCCTCAAAAAAGGTTTGTCAATATCATTTTCAAATTGGATTCCCGGTTTCTGCGAAATTTGCAACAGAAACATCTCGGATGTGATGCAATGAGTTGTAGAGAAAGAACAACATAAAATATATAGATGTTTTGCTTAAACACAAATTCCAGTCTTTGTAGTTCTACAAATTCTATTCAACGGTTCAATTCTGTTTTTCTAATTATACACTACTACTTACAAATATTCAGTTCGGTTTGTACACCAAGCTTCAAATTTCGTTCACGAAGAAGCTCATTTGCAAAGCATTACATTCTGAACTATCATGGTATCCTATTATCCATTTCTTTGTTCTTATTCAGCAGAAATAAAAATAAATGAAGGCAAAAAGCATGTCATTAGACTCTTTGCTGACATAGGCAAACTAGAAACACCAATCAATTTATGCTATAAACTATACAATTAAAAACACCAACCATTTTGTAAGTGAATCGTAATTTGGCAGACAAATAAAGACCCACAAATAACAAAAAAAAAAAGGAGAAATGAAATTGATGAAAGTGACCAAAGGTTATGGCTTTTTTTTTCTTTAGCAATCATTTTTAGGCTTGTATTTTTTGGATGTGTCAACCTCTACGATAAAGAGGGATAGTTGCAGGATATTTTATACATAAAGGGACAATTAATTGATTTACTCATGAGATAAATAAAGTTTATTCTTATGTATTGTTTACAGTTTTTAATGTCACAAATTGTCAAAACTTATTCTTGTGGTATCTTGCAATTTTATATCTAGCTTAGCTTCAATGTTTAAATCTTATGTGTTAGAAAAAGATAAAAGAAGAGTACTATAGGCTAAGAAAACGTCTATAAAAGCAATGTGAATGGAGCATATATGATTACATTTGGATCCATATAGACATTATAATGGAAGTATAATCATATCCTTGTAAATAGCATGCCCAGCAATAGTTTCAATCAAGTAAAAAGTAAAAAATAAAACAAAAAAAAAGAAATATGTTTTAAATGTTATAATCTGATAATTAACAAAGGTATATTGAGGTATAAAAGCCAACTGAAGTTATTAATTAAGGTATATGGCTTAAGACAATTCTTCATATGTAACAGAATTTTTTTTATGGTCCGCCAGCGGAAGCTACAGAACCTGAAAATATGATTCTAAACAATGATAATGACGATCGAATATCGGAAATTAGTTGCTTTTCTCATCTTGAAACCAACAATGGCTACGTTTCCATTTTTATGAAACATGACATGGACTAGCTAATTAATGCCATAGCATTATTGAAGTTCAAATTTCCAGTTATGAGCTAAACACCAGAATCCTTGCTTTTGCACTGTCTTTCCTTCATTTGTGTGGCCTTAATTGCTTTCATAAGACTATCATTGTACTTGCAAGTCTATTAATGGTGCTGTTTTCACATTATTCTCATCTAATACATCCAAAGATCTCACCTTTCTTTGATCTTCTTCTTCTCCAGTCCAAACCCAATTCTCTAAAAATGGCAGAAGTGCTTTCAAACATTGCAGCTGGCCTAATTGTGAGCCTGGGTTCTTCAGTAGTCAAAGAGCTTGGGCTCTTTTGGGGTCTCAATGATGAGCTAGAAAAGCTCAAGAGAACAATTTCCACTGTTGAATCTGTTCTTCTTTATGCAGAAGAGCAGTCCATTGAAAATCCTCAGCTCAAAATCTGGCTTCAAATGTTCACCGAAGCTATGTACGATGCTGATGATCTGCTGGATGATTCTCCACTGAGGTCCTAAGGCAGCAAGCCATGGACGGCTCGAAAACTGTGAAAAAGGTGCGCCTTTTCTTCTCGGGTTCGAACCAGTTTGCTTTTGGTCTCAAAATGGGTCATAAGGTTAGGGAACTTAGGCTGAGACTGGATGAAATTGCTGCTGAAAAGAGCAAGTTTCATTTGGAAAACCGTTTCGGGTCGAGGAGGGGTTTTGCCCCAAAGATCAGGGATCAAACCCATTCTTCGCCGCCTCTTGTTGTTGTCGGTAGAGAGCGTGATAGGGAGACAATTGCAGAGGTTTTGGTGTCTTCTGATTGTGTTGAAAATGTGTCTGTTGTTGCCATTGTTGGGATTGGCGGTTTGGGGAAGACAACTCTTGCTCAAATGGTGTATAATGATGTTAAAGTCGAAAACCATTTCAAGTTGAAGATGTGGGTTTGTGTGTCTGATGAGTTCGACTTGCCTTTCCTTATTAGGAAACTTTTAGAGTCTGCAACCGGAGAAAATGTGAGCATTTCCGAGATGGAATCATTGAAAACCCGACTCCACGAAACGATCAATGGCAGAAAGTTCCTTCTCGTGTTGGATGATGTGTGGAACGAGGATAGTAACAAATGGTGGAACTTTAAGGAGTTGTTTGGAGGCGGTGCGAGAGGGAGTAGAATTGTGATCACTACACGGCTTAAAACAGTTGCAGAGATGAGTCGGGCTACTTTTATACATGAGTTGAGCGGCTTAACTGAAAACAAGGCTTGGTTATTGTTCAAAGAGGTGGCGTTCAAGCAAGGGCGGGTTTTGAACCCGAGCACTGAAGCTATCGGGAAAGAAATTGTGCGGAAGTGTTGTGGAGTTCCTTTAGCTGTAAAGAAAATAGGTGGGATGTTGTATTTCAAAGATTCAGAGTCCGAGTGGTTGTTTAGAGATAGAGAACTCTCGAAGATAAACGTGTTCAATATTGATATTCTTCCGATTCTCAGGCTGAGTTACAACCATCTCCCGCCCCATTATAAGCATTGCTTTGCTTAT
The DNA here is from genome assembly GCA_948291685.1 of Euphorbia celastroides. NCBI lineage: Eukaryota > Viridiplantae > Streptophyta > Magnoliopsida > Malpighiales > Euphorbiaceae > Euphorbia > Euphorbia celastroides. The sequence goes on along the minus strand of CAOJBJ015883179.1, from coordinate 1,376 downwards.
TGTTGCTTGTACCCGAAAGACTTCAAGATTCGTGTGGACGACTTGGTGTGTCAATGGAGGGCACTTGGATTCATCGAGTCTAATGATTCAAATGAGTGTGCTCGAGATATCGGGTATAGATATGTCATGGATCTTTTTCAGTTGTCGTTCTTTCAAGACGTGGAAAAGGACGAACTCGGGAGAATCGTGTATTGCAACATGCACGATTTAATGCACGATCTAGCCGTTTCAGTTGCCAGGGAGTACTATTTTGCTGCATCAATATCTGAGATGGTGCAGATAAAAGACAAAACTCAGCATGTCTTTTCGGGTTCGCGCTAACTCTACTTGGCAAGATTTCTCCTCCTTGTTGAAGGCGAAAAAGACTAGAACCGTGCTGCGAGTTGTCGAAAGTATATTCAACTCGGGGTCTGGAGCATTTACATTCAGCTCGTGGAAACAAGCAACAACAGCTCTTTCTACATCACGTGTTGAAGATACATATCGCATCAAAGAGGAAGAACTTGATGCTATGTTCTGTAATTTGAGATGTTTACGGGTGCTTAAACTATGCAATATGGGAATCAATACATTGCCGAGTTCCATCCATAAATTGAAGCATCTAAGATATCTCGACCTCTCACACAATGATATTCAAAAACTTCCGAGTTCAATTGCTGATCTACCAAATCTAGAGGTGCTAAACTTAACCTGGTGTTGGAATCTCACGCAACTCCCGAGCAACATCACAAAGTTGGTGAATCTTACTGAACTTGACCTTTTTGGCTGTAGCAAGTTGAGTCATATGCCCCAAGGTACCGGAAAACTAACCCGACTCGAGAAATTGCCTATATTTGTAATCGCCAAGGACCATCGGATCTCCAAACACATAGGCGGGCTTGATGAGTTACACTCACTAAATAACTTAAGGGGCGGATTGAAAATCATGAACTTGGGATGCTCAAAAAGCATTGCAGTTGAATCCAAGGCGGGTCGTTTGAATTTGAAGGATAAACTTGAGCAGTTGAGATTATATTGGGGCGATGGGAACAATAGTACTGCAAATGAGGAAATGGCAATGGAAGCATTATGTCCGAACCAAAATTTAAAGGAACTGACTGTGGAAATGTATAGAGGAGTGAAACCCCCGAGCTGGCTACCGTCTCTAAATAACTTGGTGTCGGTTACTTTTTCTGAATGTGAAAGCGTACAATGGCTACCACCGCCTTAAAACACTTTCTTTCATATATAACAAAGCTGGAACGCATTGATGTTGATAATAAAGGAGGGTGTTCTGCATTTTTTCGGTCCCTCAAGTCTCTTACTCTCGTCTTCTGCCCGAATTTGAAAGGATTCGGGGCACTAGCAGAGGAGCTGCCCGACTTTCCGAGTCTCTC
>CAOJBJ015882279.1:0-10353 GCA_948291685.1 Euphorbia celastroides | reverse complement strand
CCAAACCCATGAATTTTTGTCCCCCCAAGTCCCAAGCTGGCTCCGTCACTGGGTTAGTGGATGCATATTTTACATCTAATAGATTGTTAGATACATAATAGAATGTATATTAGGTGTATAATATGTGTCTGGTAGATTTTTATTGGATAAATGTTATATAAATGCCCAAAATGAGTGTAAACTTCAGGTTATAAAGTGAATTTATTAAGAACAATAATATATTCTCCATGTTCATGCTCATTAGGATTTTGAAAAAAAAATGTATTTTAGTAATTTTCCATCTATGAATGTGAAAAATTTATATTTAATCTTAATCGAGACGCATAACATTCTTCATTTTTTTGTTGTATTGAATTTTTGCATACAATTTTTTCGGCGCAAAATATTTCAACTGTAACTATATGATTCATGCAATTTCAGAAGTACAAATACCAAAACTGATTTCAATATATATTTATTTAAACAATGGTAGTATTAAAATTTTTATAAACACATTTAATTAACAATAAATTCTAATTTCAATACATTCATATGATAGAATTACATTTTTTGAATAACAAAAGCATGTTATTTTCAATTATTCATATCATAATTCATAAATGTGTTAATTCACAACATTTTCATATAGAAATTACTTTTGAAACACGTTCAGTTCGGTAAAACTATTTGTTAAACCAATCGAAATGGGCGCACTACACATATGATTTCATTGGTTTAAGCTGAGTACAATTTGATTGGTTTTAAACTTTTAGTGCCATCTTTCAAGAAGGGGCGGTGATTTCTTCCGGAGCGATTGCCTAAAATGCAGGGAGTGTCTTTGTTTGTGCAAAATCAGGTTTGCTTCCCCATTATATCTCAATTCTGGAGGCTGAAGCTTTATCCGTTCGGAGACCCTTTCTTGATTGAACCATCTCGGCTTTGGACATGTCATTGTGGAAACCGCCAATGTGCTTCTTTTCCAGTCTTTAACTCACTTTGAGCCGGGCTTGTCCTATTTTCATGACATTATTTTAGAGTGTAAACAGTTGGTCAATGTTTTTTCTTCTATTGTTTTTAGTTATGTTAACATGGATGCTAACCGTTTGGCTCATGTTTTAGTCAGATCGGTCTTTTCTGATGAGGTAACAAGGGAGTAGATTTTTAACCCTCCTCTTGATTGTGTTGCCCATCATTGATTTTCTGTTTAATCTACACTTTTTTGATAAAAAAGATTTATAGATGATTTTATATTATTCTACAAAATAAATTATTTTGAAATATTGTTGTTTTACAGTTTCGCTAGCATTTCACAGGGGTTTTGCTTGCATACTCGAATTTAATTAAAACCCTAGACCTCCTTAGCACGGTCCTTTGAAACACTACCAGCTGCAACAATTGTACTCAATCGTAAGTGTGGTTTTTGTTATCAAATTTTAATCTTCTCATCAATTCAATGACGAAACCATTCTTCTTGATGCAGAAAACAGAGGGAATTTTAGTTGATTGAACGCCACCATGAACGGCCAAAGCGGATCCCCTAAGCAACTCACAACGGAGTCGGTTCCTTTATTCCAACAAGGCATTTATCTGATTCTGTCGAGATGGTCGGCTCTGCAACTCGCCGTTGAGAATGAGTGGGGCGGTCGCCAATCCCGCCAATTGGCTGAGCAACTCGGTTCTGATATATTCTCCTGGTTTACTCAATCTAAAGGTATCTCGGACTTTAAATTTAAGTGTAAAACAGAAATTGGGACTTTTATGGACTGATTTTATTTGTTGAACGTCAGTTGGAATTAGGGTTCTAACTGGATTATGAATCACAGATTTCAAGTACCTTTTCAGCAATTTCTTTCTTTACTGAAGAAATTTGGTAGCTTTGTTACGTTTTTTCATTTATTACTGGGTTAAGTTTGATTGTATTCTCTACTGGTTTTGATATGATGCGCCTTTTCCTTTGCACAGAACCACTTTATATTGATGATTTAGAATATATCCTGGACGAAGGTATGGATTCTCTCAATACAAGGATTGAGGATGGCAGTGTTGAGGAGGTATGCCTTCTTATTTACTGATGGGCTCAATTGCTGTTGAATTTTAGACTTATTATGTCTTTTCATTGTGATGATATCCTACCTAGTTCTGCATAAAGTTGTTTCGGAGTCCTGTATATGTTGGTCTGTTATATCAGACCAGGTGTACTTTCCAATATTCAATGAATATGCTTGCGGTGTGAATATCATTCATTGTTAATCTATTCAAAATTGTTCCCTTTGAATTCCATATCGAAAAGTCAGCTATATGATCAACTGCATATGCTATTCTGTCATATATATCTTTATTAAATCGTTAAGATGCTTCCATTTAACTATGTTATCAATCGGCCCTGTTACATCAACTGCTGCTCAATTGATTGCCAACATAATATTGGCTTTTTCTGCTAAAATTAATAATCTTAACTTTAATTAGCATTTGTACAGTTGAGCTAATGCCGGCTTACTGTTGTCAATAATAATATACTTCTCCTGAGTCCAGATTGAGTGTAGGTGGACAATACAAACACAAATGTGTTCTATCTACCGTGATCTGAACTTTGTTAAACGTTATGCAGGTCGCAGAAAAACTAATGATTATGCATGAAGAGTGTTTGGAGGGTGATTACAACTCTATCGAAAAACTGAGGCAAGCAGCTCCTAGAACTGGAGGGCACCAACACGTCAGACAGGTGATAATATTTTCAACTCTGTTCATAGAGATATGTTGTTTGTCTTGCGAGCCTTTCGAGTATCTGTGAAGCTGTCTTGTTGTACTGATATTTATTCTCTAATTATTGGAGATATTCCTTCAATTTACACGTGGTGCAATTCATTGAACATCATGATAAAGATGTGGGACTTGAGTATTTTGTTGGTTTTATTGCCATGTAACGAATATAAAGTGGCAGCATACTTCAAAATGCATTGATCTTGTGGCAAGGTACAAAGTACAAACAGGGATTTCATTTTGTATGTCTTAGGATTCATATAAAAGAGACTTGTTGTTGTAACTTATTCTGTCCATCTTAGTTCAAAGCGTTGATGCTTATTTGATCACATACTTTATTTCTAAAATTTCTCCTATCATCTGGCAATGTTAAGTTCTGAAACATGAACTCCTTGCCTTCTGAGGTTAATCAGAGAAAGGTTCATCTTGTACCCATTGACCCATAATTGAAGTCACAGCATTTTGGCTAGAACATCACAACTTTTTAACTAAGGGTTGCTTTGGGATTGCTTTCTCTGGCTGTGGTCCCAAAAAAACTCATGTTGCAAGCTTTATCCAGAACAACAAATTTTAGCCTTGAACTGCAAATTTTGAGTTTTGACCTTAATAGCTATTAATTAGGGCCAACAAAGCCAAAATCTATTGTCCTAGGGGAAGCTCGAAAACGGATAATTTTGGGACAAAAACCTAGGAAAGCAATCCCAATCCGGCATTAAATTTCATGGTCATTTGGTACCGGGAAATGGAGGTCTGAGATCCTGTGTACAGTTATGAGTAGATGCATCGTCAGGTACTACAAGTAAACTATAAACAAGAACTATGCAATTTAGATGAATGACTTTAGCCTTACTATTCCCTAGTAACTCGGGTTTTCTACACTTTTTGTCAGGGCTCTGACGATGACGATGAAGATGATGATGAGGATGAAGTTGATCACAGAGGGAATACTAGATCAAACATGATGGTTGATGCACCCCAATTTGGTTCTTCGCCGAATGAACCAAACATGGAGGTTGACAAGCCTCAAGAGGACGATGGATGGACAACAGTTTCTTCGTCTAGGAAGAACCGAGGTAAAAGGAATTAGAATTGCCGCTCCTACTCCCAATGTGATATACCGTGTCTTTTCTCTGTTTCGGCCCGTCTTGCATATTTAATATTCCAAATGTTGCTTGGAAACAGTTGATACCTTAATTATTCATTATGGTGTGTTCAATGATGTTATTGAGACCAATTTATGTTTGAATATCCCACCCCGAATATCTGATACCCGAGTGCCCTAGAGGATGCAACTCCAACGGAGAAATAGGTTTTATTTTAAATTGATGTGATAAGCATATAGAGACTACAGATAAACCTGTAGTCAACATGTTTGATGATTGAATAAACTACTCTAGAGTTATCATGTTTTATTGCGAATGTGTTGTAAGCCTGAATGTTAGATATCTCTAATTAATGGCTGCTTCTGAATTTTTCAAAGTAGAAAGGGTATGGTAAAATGTTTCTTATTGAGGTATGCAAGAATTGGTAGGCTATAAAATTTAAATATCTAACGATTAAGGAATGTATTTCTTTTGACACAAAACGATAGCCGTATTGAATTAAAACTTGGGGCATAATTGCTACACAGACCGGGCATTGACAAAGACATGATCGGTTATATGTGTGAGGATAAACCTGCAGAAACAAGGTAGTAGTTCGATGTTTGTCACTTGTTAGGCATGGCATCTAAGAGTTGTTGGGCAGAATCGAACATCTCACTATGGCATCAATCAGTCGTTTTAAAATATTTGGAGGTTCTATCGATCATCGTTTTAAGGGTGAATTGACGGTTTTTATGGTTGCAAGTGAGAAGTTGGAAGGGTGATGCTATGTATCACGCTACTATCTATGTATGAGCTTAGTCCCACTTTTTTTCATATGTTTACCTCTATGACTATGGACAAGTATCAAATATTATCAATTTGTGCATATTCTTCTTTTTCGTCACAAGCCATAGGTAAAGAAATCTCTTTTTCATCCTATTCAACACACTTAGATGACCTAATTGGCAATAATAAAATCAATTTTGTAATTGAAGCCATGATAATAGTGCCACAGCCTTTGACATTTCCTTTTAATCTCTTTCTCGTCTTTAGGATTGAAAACGGGGTTTATGGGGTCGGGGAATGCATTCCCCCATCCCCATCCCCATTAAGGTTTCGGGGACAAAATTTTCACCATCCCCATCCCCATTAAGAATTCGGGGAATATTTTTTTCTCATTAACCAATCGGAGATTCCCCATTCCCCATCGGAGATTCCCCAAATCCCCAATAAGAAAAACAATGTTTAAAGCCTTGTAACTAAAACTAATTTCAAAAGTTCAAAAACCAATTACATTTTAATCCTTACAATACAACTAAGAAGTTTAATAGATAACAAAACGAAGAAATACTAAACAAACTAAACTTTAAAACCAAAACAAAATAATAATCCGTTCGATAATTGTCATCTTTCAAAGTTCATAATCTGTAAAAACTTGAGCTCAATCCATATAAAAAAAAAACTCACCTTAAAATTTAACGGTTTCAAGTAATTTAACATGTAAAAAGATATATTTGGGAATGTCATCTAAACGTAAAATAAGATATATTGATTTATGGATTAACAAAATGATAAATAACATATTTAATAGGAGATTTTTCGGAAACTTTCAGGTTCGGGGATTTTTCGGGACGGGGAATGGTATCTCCATCCTCATCCCCGTTAAGGATTCGGGAGAAAAATTCCCCATTCACACTCCACGGGGAATCGGGTTCGAGGATTCCTCATCCTTATCGGGGCAGGTCCCCATCGGGTTCGGAGATTCCCCGCCCCACTTTCAACCCTACTCGTCTTGCTACATGAAAATTAGTTGGGGAAACTAATGTCATTTTTCTTTGTACTGTTTAGCATGCTTTAGTTCAATCATTGTAATTTGTCAATTGAAGCATTGTTCTCCAATAGACAACATACAATCACTCGTCATATTTTGCAGGGTTAAAACTTTCAGTACACAATCCCCAACAAAATTAAACTCTCATTTTTTTTTTTTTGCTTTCTATACTAAACTACTTTAGAGAATTCTTGTGTTTTCAAGCCGCACACCGTCTTATGAAACTTAAAAATTCCAACAGTTCATGTCCATGTAAGAGGTAATGGCAGCATAAAGCCACATGTTGGGAAATTTATGAAAATTCTTATGGTATCGATTTTTGTTTTCATCAACATCAATGTTGGAAGTTGGCCTTAATTTCAATTTAATTCATTTTATGTACAAAATTTAACTTTGAAATATAAAGGGAATTGAATTCCTTCAAAATTTATCATTCAAAACAAGGGATAAGGATAAAGAACTAATCTAAGATTTTCATTTGTATGCATATTATCAAATCCATTTATAGTAGGCACATGTCAAATGTCACACAGTGTAGGCCACTTCCCATATGTACTTATGTCTCTAATGGACACTTCAATCTGTTTGTCATATCCATTTTTCACTCATGGATGCCTCCATTTCCCTATCTGTTCAAAATCTCCTGCCTTATCCATTCAAACTCCATACTCCCCTTTTCTCATCCCCTCAAATCCATTTTTGTTTCACCCTTCAATTTTTATTAGCTTCCTCACAATAATAACACGAGCCAGTTCGAAAAAACAATCTCAAACTAGCCAGTGAGCTATGATCAACATCCACTTGGGTAATATAGGTCATCAAAAGTAGTCCTCAATTATGGTTCAATACCGAAAGCTCAAGCCATCAACTTGACCTTATATTAGATATTTGTATACTGACCAACAGTCCGGAAAAACAATCTCAATTTAGTCCGCAGAGCTTTAGTCTACATCCACTGAGATAATTTAGGCCAAAAACAGAAGTCATGTTTCTCGTTCAACTCCAAATGAGAACGGAAAGCCCAAATCACCGGTTTGGCCTTATTCGGATATTTGTATACTGACCCACTTCCATTATTGTATGTTCTTTTTTCCCACTCCCAATTTCAAATCCCTCATCCAGATTCTTTCCTCTGTCCTAAATAATGGAAGCCAGTGTTATAAAAATAAAAAAAAGGAAGCCAGCTGTCCCTTAGTTCATTGCTTTTTTCTGTTCATTTGTTTTTGCTTAATTATCTTTTCCCTAGTAAATTAATTATTCAATAGAAATGGATTAAAGATCAGACAAACGCTATGGTATAAAATAATTTCCAAAACAATCTTGTATTAAAAAATAACTCAATTTGGGGTCGTTTAACCATGTCTAAACCGAGCCCATGAAGCTCGATTTCATTTTACATTGAAACCGAATCGTTTTCACTTTTACTTTCATTTTTTTATTCGTTTCGTATTAGAAACCGAGCATTGTGTATTCGGTTTCAATGTAAAATGAAACTGAGCTCGGTTTGGTCCTGAATTAGAACGACCCCGAACCAGAAATTACCTGACATTGTTTTGAGAATTATTTGGAGCTACAGCACTTTTCTGGTCTTTATCCCAATAGAAATCCATAGTTCACCATGTTCATTTCATAAAAATAAACTAATTTTCACAGCTCATAAAATCCATGACATTGCAAAATCCGTGCCTGCATACAAAACCATCTAGTACAACAGATAAATTAAGAATAGTAACCGTAAACAAATATAATAAATAACACAGAGTAACGGTGTACCTTGAACGGGGGACCACGCAACTGACAAAGGTAACGGCGTACGCAACGTTTGACGGCGTTACGGCCCCGTCGACGGTTAACGGAATGCGCTGCAAGCACAACAGGCGCATACCAGTCAAAACCATTGAATTGGAATTTGTTCCTGAAATGATAGGTTACCAGATTAAATTCAATTCGAATTCGTTTTTAGGTTAAGATTAGATCCGATTTAAATGTCCAAAATCTCCTTGCATAGCATTGATATGTACACAAAGGATTTCTCTGCAAACTATGTCCAAAATTATAAATCTACGTTTCCAGTACAACTCGGTCTCCACTCGGTTCGAAATCCAATCGTCCGAATCGAAACTGTCGTCGCTGCAGAATCGCCGGAAACAAATGCACTTCTGTCTCAGATATACACGCCTTCGCCGGATCCGAGCATAAGTTGCCGGAATCTGATCATGTTGAAACTAATAAAACAACAATCCACCTGTAAATCCTAGCAAATCAGAGATCATCAGCTTTCGACATGACCGAAAGACGGCTCGGCCTCGGCTGAAAATCGCCCCGACGCTTTTGCTGATGTGAAGAGGGCCGGATCAACGCCGTCAGCGCTCTCCTCACCCAATCTCCCTCCACGCCACCGATTCTGACCAGAGAATTCTTCATCGCCGATCGTCTCATGTTCAGCCGGTTCGGAGTGTACGAATCCGATCCATGACTTTGAGAACCGGCGTTCTTGTGCAAACTACACCGAAAGGATCCAGGATGCGTCGTCGGAGAGCACATACACGTCTTCTTACGGATAGAAATCAGATTCTTCTGCGGAGAAACCGATATCGAACGGTTGGGATAGCTAGATCGGTCAATCGAGACGCGAAACGAAGGAGACGGAGGAGACGACGTCGCGTAAAAATTCACACGCGTCGGAGACGCCGATCTGTGTTGGGTTGTGGTGCTGAGGAAGGCCGACGGCGGCGAATAGAAGTTGGAACTGGTGGAAGAAGCAAAAGCGGAGGACGAAGACGACGAAAAACAGGAATCTGAATGAACGGAGGGGACTCTTCCGCACGGAGAAAGCGATCGGAGAACCGGACCGCTTCTAGAATGCGACTGGGAGCTAATAGCCATGATCAGAAGGGATTCAGGGGAGGAAGAAGGGGGTATTTTGGGAACTTTCCCTTATAAAGGCTAGTTGGTTTGGCAAACCTAGAGAGTCTCCAAGGTTTGATTTATAGATCTGAAAGACGAGGGTATATTCGTAATTAGGGAAAAGTAATGAGGGTAGGGTTGTTGAGGTGGTTAAGTTAAGTAGGGTTTGTTGAAAGTCGGTTTGACTAAAAGGTGGGGTTAAGATTCTTAAAGCAAGTGGTGATGTGATGGGAGCCGTCTGATTGCCAGCTTTTGGGTACCACGTGTAAAGAATCCAGGAAACGGTTCCTTCAGAGATGTGCAATTTACGACAGTGCCATGGATATTTTATTCTGTTTTTTTGCACCACTGGTGTGTGTTTTTGTGAAATTCATTGGAATTCTACATTTGTCAGTTTACAGCGTTTGTCCGCTATAAACAGTTTCTTAACGATTTCAATTTAGTATTTTTTAATAAAGTATTTGTCACTGTAGCTGGATTTTCGACTGCATCAAAATATTTACTGCTGATAATTTTTTTTTCTATTCACAATTTTGATATTAATTTAATTTATTTTATATAAAAAATTTATAAATTTCATTATAAAATAAGAGTGCAGACTATTCTTACTTTATATTTTTAAAGTAAAGCTTATTTTATCTCTTATTATTGGAGCATCTCCAATAGAACGTAGGTTTTATGATTATGTGACATAGGAAATAGACATTCAAATTAATGGTGTGTTAAAATAACAATACAAAATAAAATATAGTTACAGTAAATTGTCTATTTGAATGTGAATTGTGATTTTTTTTAATGTAATTTAATGGTTAATGTTATGGTAACTTCGTTTTTTTCAAAGTAACCATTACTTTTCCCCTCATCACCATTGGATTGGTCTAATCCAATGACGATGATGACAAAGTAAAGCAAAAACAAAGACATCATAGAATGTGCCCAAATTTTATTAATTTCCTTAATAAACTAAATTAGTATTAAAATAATATAAAATTAATTATATCATATTTTATTTGAATGTCTATTTGTAGAAGTTCAAATAAACAATGTTCACAATAAATGAAGGAATAGACATTCTATTAGAGAGTAAATTTTTTATTTAATTTCTATTTATGCTTATATGTCGAGAAAAATAATAGAATAAACATTTTATTGGAGATGCTCTTATTGAATCAACTCATTTTTTACTCATTCAATAATAATAAAGAAAAAGTAGTGTATATTAAGGACTATGAATCCATAAAATAAAATTAAAGTGTCAACCAAAGAGCAAGTATATTAATCGGCCAGTAATTTTTGGTCTTTTTATCCAATATAATGCTATTCATCATGTATAGCTACTTATCTAACCAAATATTACTTTGTTTTACAAAAGGAATTCCTGGCAAAATATTTATAACTGCGCTATATTAAATTGGGGTTGTAAAAAATATAGTATGTTGGTCTCTTTGGCCAAGATAACAAGTGTTAGATGGGGGTGAATGACTATTTTTGGATTTAAAATAATTTAATGCAGTCTTTTTCTTATCGTTTTAAAACACCCTCTCTGATCAGCGAAAAATAGCTTTCGCTGATGCTGATACACACACGCTGAGAAATTTATCTCATCGAGCTTATCATAGTGTAATGTTTGTATGTTGATGAAAGCGTTTACTGATGTATCAGCGTCATTGAGTATGCAGTGAGTTAGTTTAATAACAAAGTAAGAAAATATCACTAGCGAGATTTATCCTGGTTCAGCAGCCTGTGCCTACTCCAGTCCCCGGATACCCTCTCCGAGCTTTAATCCACTAG
>CAOJBJ015880986.1:0-10093 GCA_948291685.1 Euphorbia celastroides | reverse complement strand
GCCGCTGTTAGGCAACCATCAAATAAAGCAATCACTGACCTCTGCACACACACACGAGGACTAGTCTGGGAGTGGTAAAACACCCCGGGAAATCTCGTTAAAACTCGATGTTCTTTGCTTGCTTTAGTTTTTCCGCTGTAATCTGTCGAGATTGTGAAACTGTCGAGGTTTGAGTTAAAGAACTTGTAACAGTAGATTATTATTTTGAAAGGCTTTAATTCAATCTATATTGTTTTGCAAAAACATAAAATTTTAAAGTTAAATGAATTCAAATCAATTAAATTTTTTCAAAGCCAAAATAATTATAGCTTTTACCTTTTTTTGTGCAGTTAGATATTTTATAGAAATTTGAAGTTTGAAAACTTTGCATAATGAGGATTACACTAGTGTATATAAAATACTGGTATCCATGAAGTTTTTATTTCAGATTTTATTCTTATGCTGTGTTAGCCAATGTTGATTTTATCTGTTTTAAATAACTAATTGGCATTTTGTACTAAATTTGTGAATTGTAGAGCTCGAATTTACAATCTTGTATTTCTTAAAATTTTTGTTTTTGAGTGCACTGGCCGCCAAAAATTCTATTAGTTCATTTGGTCGGAATTTTATATTTTCTCAAAAAGAAATTTTGGAGAAAGTACGTGGCAGTGTCGGCATATTAGAATGCTTTGAAACTGTCCATACTTTAAGGGGAAAATGACTGCGAAAGTCCACTCTTTAATTGCAAAATCGGCCAGTTTTATTTTAGTCACATGCTCATATAGTATTGCAAATGGCTCATCACTCATCAGTCATCATCAATTAATAGGGTCTGCTATTCTATCCAATTAATAGTTGCCAAATATAAATAAGTTGATACCTACCAAACTCATCCTTTAATTAATTGAAGAAAATTTGTTGGCCAAATGTATGAGCACCTTTGTTTGGATGTCAACGTGAAATTTTTAAAATTTGGTTGCTCTCCCAACTTTGTAAAAAAACACCAAACCATTTTTAGTGTTGATGGTAAAATTTTACTTAATATGATTTCAAAAGATCATATTTCTTTTATTTTTAAATCCATAGTAACATCCAACAAAGTTGACTAATTAAGAACATTTTGATGTATTTTTCGAACTTTATTAATCCGTTTTTTTTATATTATCATATATATGGAGTAAGATATGAAGAAATAGGTTATGTAATACAATTTAAATGAATGAAATATTTTGGAAAAATAGTCTGAACAATCCAAATTTTTTCTTTGATTAATTAATTTTACTTGTGTATGTTTGTGATAAAGGTCTTAATCTAATGATTAAAATTGAAATTATAACTTTAGAGGTCATAAGTTTGAACTCACACTTAAGTGTAAAGGATTAAGTTTTTCTTTAATATTATCGTAAGAGCAAATGAGGCAATTTAAAATTAAAAAAAAAAAATACTTGCATAAGTTTATCTTCCTCCACTTACAACAATATATTAGCAAAAGAAACATAATTTTATTTCTTGGATTTTTCTATTTTTCGTATTGTAATATTTCATAGTTGTTACATTATATTTGTTCTACTTCTAAAAGAAATTTAAAACCTTCTTATTTAATATTATCTAATACTAGCATAGCTCAGTGCAATGAACATGAGATTATTTAAATCCAAAGCTTTTCCCGAATATGATTTCCATTGATAAAAAAAGTTGAATTTTAAAAAATAAATTTAAAAGATAAATTAGCTGATGATTATATATTTATCAATTAAAAATATTAATCAATATAAAATTGATAATTATCTTTTTTTTTTAAAAAAGATTATAGGATGGAAAAATCTTTCAAACCTTGTAAATAATATTAATTAATCGGGGATGATGCAATACTATTAAATAAATATTCTAATTACTCATAGTATATGACACCAATTATGCAATCGACACAAGTATAGCTGACATGTATAGAAATCATCTTAATATTAATGAGTAATTGAAGCTAATAGATATTTGGTTTGATGTGGCAGAATTTAGTTGGTCATGACAACACTTCAGCCTAACTAATTTTATAAATTGGTGCTTCTAAACGGTTTTCAACTACCACTCTTATCAACAACTCATTTTTAATTCCAGTCATTACATTCATTAACTGTTCTACCAACAAATATCTACCCAATTACTGTATTTCCTTTCAGGCTGTTTCCAGTTAATATTTAGAACAATTTTAGTATATAATGGAGAGTATAATTGTGTGGTGCATAAAATTAAATAGACATCCATATATATGACATGTCAATAATTTTCAAAACATATAATGTGTCTTTTAATATAGTGTTACACACATAATAGTCTATTCATCTAAAACTTTATATTTCAATAATTATAAAAAAAGAGTTCTTTCCAAAAGTTTAAGTAAATGATAATTAATTAATTTGATTACTCTACACTCTATTTGGTTGTCTAAAAGTAAAAGATCAAATAAACAATTTGGTGCAATTATTGTGTCATGTCATTTTTGAAACGAAACATATAAGTAAGAATAAATTATGAACTACAAAATACTTAGTGTAGAAGTATTTTGTAGTTAATAATTTATTTTTACTTATATGTCAAAACTATTGCTTGAATAGATAAATTATTAAAAATAGTCTTATATGTTACATTACAAAGCCACACATCATCCAAAACTTTTTTTTATAATGTAAAACACTTCCAAACAATAGACGAAAGTGATAATTTGCTAATAGTATGCACGCAATCCTCAGTGCTCGGACGGTCAATCTCACATCAACGTTTATTGTTAGTTAATACACCATTCATCACTAAAAGACATAACCAAAGAGACTATAAATGGAGAGACGAAGGTATCACTAAAATAAGACTATTTTTATTATGATTAAGTTTTTTTTATGAAAATAAGTTACATTTAGGTGTCGGATAATTTCCTAAAGGGATCCTGATCCAATTTTCTTCTTTAATGATCTTTTAGTTGAAGATTAGTCTAGGAAGCAACTCGATTCTTCTACCAGAATGATATTTAATGACTTAATTCTAGATGTTCAACTTGCTTTATATTTTTTATAGCAATCAAGTAATTTATTTATGATTTTATTCATCATTATTATTTTTTCTGAATAGCGTAAATTACTTGATGGTTAAACACTTTAAAATCCTTTTTTGTATGCCAAAAAATTACAAGCTGTAATGACTTTAGCTTTTTAATATATTTTTATTGCTGTTTTGTTTTATTTTTGTTTTACATTTTGCTTGTTCATATTTGTACGTAGTTCAACTTTTGTGTTGGAATAGAATTCTCTACTTTCTTTTTAAGAATGATGATATAAATAATTATTTGTAATTATTAAGTTTGGATATTGTTGATTTTTCATAATGGCAATCATGATTTCTTGTTGTAGAATACAGAAAAAAGCTTCAACTAGTTGTACTCAACTCAACTCAATTTCCAGTATGCAGTATTTTAATTTCTACATAAAAAAGAGTAGTTGAAAATTGAAATACCACAAAAGAAAAAGGGGGAGCCCAAATCGTCGCCGTTGATTGGCTGCCGGCTGCTGTACTAGCCAAGCCGTGAGATTCCAGAAGCTCGAGACGTGGCATGATGATCACGTGACATACTTATTTCTTACCTGTCGGATATTAGGAGGTCACGTTGGGCGGTGCCAAAGAGGCAGTTATATTACTGCCACGTGGATAATTTTTATACTGGGAGTTTTGGAGTGATTAAGTGGCTTCCACGTTTAGCATAGTTACTGGATAATGAAAACTGTATAGTTTTGTAGCTTCGTTTTGTACTTGTCAAATATAATGATGGTAATCTGCCTTCAAATTCAAATAATGTCTCTTATAATTTTATCTTCTTTTTATTCAAAAAAAAATAATTTTATCTTCTTTTATTTTTCGGAAGAAGTATTTGGAAAATTTTATTGGGTGAATTTTTCCCTCCAAATTTATGTATGTGCAATTGTATAGATTTTCCAAAGAGTATTAATATTAAACTTGTGAATCAAAATTAAGTATGTACTATCAAAGTTTTTAAATAAAGAAAAATTTTAGTATTAGAGAGATGAACTAAGTATGAAAAGAAAACCAAAGATTTACTATTATATGATTTATCAGCATATATTTTTTTGAAGAATTATATAAATCTTGAAGAGACTGAGTTTCGAACCCAATACCTCTCACCTACATATTGGTAGATGTACCAATTGAGCTAACACTCAATTGATTATCAGCATATATTTGAAATTTTACTATGTGAAAAAGGCGATTAAAAGTGCACAAATAACTACCAATTAGTTTGAATTTCGGTCAAATAGTTTATCCACAAATTTAAATAAAAATGATCATAGATGGAATCTATACTAATACAAGAAAATTTTATTTATTTTAAAAATAGCCCATTAATTATCTAAAGCTTTATCGCCAAAAAATATAGTTCCAAAATGTAATTGAGACATCTACTTTCTCAACCATATGAATCTATGATGATGTGCACGATCATTGTAGCTAACCAATGGAAATAGCAACATGTGTAAGATCAATCATTAATTATTGTTAAGTACGGTCATATATCTGTTATGGGACATCTCCTTTAACAAAAAAAAAAAATACTTTTACTATGTCATTAAACAATTGTTTTGGTTTATCATTTTTAGGTTAAATTTTGTGTTACTCGTGCAATGGTAACGAGTTTTGAGTAGTAATAACCTCACAAATATAACTATACAAAAATTTAGGCTAAACTTTAAAATATACTTTTGTAATTTCACTCATTTGTGAAACAGTTTCTAAAGAATATTCCTTGTTAAAGGAGATATGTAACCTCACAAAAATAACTATACAAAAATTTAGGCTAAACTTTAAAATATACATTTGTGGTTTCACTCATTTGTGAAACAGTTTCTAAAGAATATTCTTTGTTAAAGGAGATATGTGATTTCAAAAGTTTGTAAATAGAGTATTTTTGTCATTATATTATGTTAAAAAAGTCTATAATAATGATTGTATTTTATTTGAATTCTTCAAAAGTGTAGCTAAGGTGCAACACAAGGAACTAAGAGGTTAACCATCTTAATATTACTCTCATTCAATCATGTTTAATTTCGGAATTTGATGAGATCTGGTGCATTAGTTTGCGTAATGGTTAATGAAAATAAGTACGTATTATTGATAATTTTCATAATTTTTAATTGTGTAAATTTATTTAAAAATTATAATACACCATAAAAAAATCAAGTGTCATGGGTCGAAACTCAGCCTCTTGAAGGTTTAGTTAATTATTAAAAATATACACCTTAAAAATTCTTTAAAAATGTTCAAAAATTACTCAAATTCGAGAAATAATTATGAAATAATAAGCTTTAGTTATTTGAATTTTTAATCATTTAAAATATTTAATATAATATTATTTTTTTTGAAGTAAAAGACCCCATTTTACAAAACTCCCTTTAAAAGAAAAATTCCTTAGACCCCGTATTATACATAAGCTAAATTGATATTTCTTTTTTTTCATGTTTGTCCAAAACTCTAAGAAAATTCATGTTTGTCCAAAATTCATGTTTCTCTTTTTAAATGTATACATACAAAAAATTAAAAAAAATATGATGCGGACATAATTAAAAAGTCAATAAAACACACATTTTTAATAATATCAGAAGTTGAGGATATGTCGATACATCGCATTAGTCAAAGTAAGGTATTTCCCAGGAAGGAAGCATGTTTTATGGCATATTATGGGGTCACTTTGTCACTACAATTTTTTTTTTTTAAAAAAAGCGTTATCTCATTAGTTTTAAGTATTATATCTACAACAAGTTAAAAATTCGAGTTACTCCACTTTTACTTTTTGTTTTTCTTTATTAAATTATATTATGTATGCCCATATTTTTATGTAAACCTATCTACTTAATATATATACATATTAGCATAGTTCATTTACCATGCACAGATGGATTACTTGATACACTTATCACATACTTTAAAATGTTCAATTATCATCCATAATAAAGCCTAAGCATCACTATAAAATTCAAATTTTTTTTTTCAAATAAGATTATCATCGACAAAATTAAATAAGATCAATAACAAACACTGAATTTTTGGAAAATAAATTCATGAAAAATATTAGTTGATAATTATTTCATATAAAGTTTAAGAGATAAAAATTTAAATTTTAGCTGATAATTCTTAATTGTATAATTTATAAGGACAAAATAGTTTTTTATTATTTTTTTCTTTTATAAATATATAAATGTATTTATTAAACGATCTTCTTAGAAAGTTCAAAAAAACCTGCAGCGATATGAAATTATAGGCATTAAAATTGAAAATCTGAAATCACATAATACAACATCAATCACTTAACCGGCGGCCTATACAAATTTTTTTGTTCTTTCGTCCAACAATATTAGAACCATAAGATGACAAATAAACCTTAGTAAAATTCATCAACTCTTAGTTTGTGGTGGGATCAAATCAAGTGAGACAAACAAACAATACTCCCTTCGTTTTTTTTATAATTGTCTTCCTACATGTTTCACACTTATTAAAAAATTAATTAATAAAGGGTATAAAAATATTAATTTATCCTTGACTTTGCATTAAATTAATACATTAGTTTTCCAAAACAATTACCCAAATGTAATTAATATAAGGACATTATTGAAAAAACAATTGAAAAAATGCATAGAAATATGAAAATGACACGTTTTTTCAATACTTTAAAAATTGGACTAAGAAGACAATTAAAAAAGGACTGAGGGAGTATTAGTTAAGGTTAATTAATTAGTATTTAATAAAGAAACTTAGGCTCAGCAAAGGTTAACCGATTTTGCGTCATTACTTTTCAATTTCAATAAGCAGCCATAACACGTTATCTAATTAAGATTCCCCAAACTAAGTATGACCAGATTCCTCTCCTCCACTCTAATTTAGATATTCCCAGACTCATTATTAACTACACTAATTAAAGTTATTCAAAGGCAAGTAAGATTACTTGCATCTTTGTCCTTTACCATCCTCTCACATGACATGATAAATGACCACTTGTAAACTTTTTTCTTATGAGTAATTTGTCTTGATAGAAAGTAATCAAAGTTTTTTCAGACTTTTTTTTAGTCGACTTATTGTTTTTCAAAAGATTTGAAGCTTAAAAATCTAGACTTTGCTAACATTAATTCAATTTTTGTGTATTAACGATTATTCTGTTTTATTCAGAATTAAATTGATGGAATATCATTGAGCTAGTGAAAGTATAAAGCATAAATAGCAGTTAAATGTCAAAAAATTGTAATCTTAATTTATCACCATAAACAAAACATTATGCAAGTAAAAGACTAAACTGGACTATATACACTTCATATTCTCATGTAAAATAAAAAATAGATTCGGAATTTTTTTTAATACAATATAGACATTGATATATTGAGATACTTTTAGTTAGATTTAGTAATCGAATGTTTTGGCTATTTCTACAAATGTATCATTCACTAAAACTCAACCTTAAATTGTCTCTCACATTAGGGGCTTTTTTTAGGGGTCTGGACCTTGTTAGGTGATAAAAAAACCCCATACAGTTGGTACACTTCCCAATGTAAAGATGGGAGGTCTTGGGTTCGAAACCCAGTCTCTTCAAGGATTTGATAAATATTCAAAAAAAAGAACTCCATAATCACGAGTCTTTTTTATCACTTAACGAGGTCCTTTTATCACCTAACAAGACCCGAACACCCTTAAAATTTCTCCATATTAGGCTGTATTATTTTTTGCTCTACCGCTTGTAGATATTCTAAATATTATATTAAAATATACTGATTTCGTAAATTTTTAAGTATAACAAAGCCTTAATGGCCACATATATTTAATCTAATTATGTGTGGCAAGCAAAATTTACTTAACTTTTCCCTTTAATACTAAATTAGTTGAATTATCGCCATTGCAGGGTAGAGAATTATGGATAACTACAATTTCATTTCAAACTCTTCCATTTGACATATTCAAATAAGTTGAGATTTTTGAACGTTGAAGTGTATAAACAAAATGAGATTATTTACCGTTAGATTGATTATGAGACTTGATAGAAAAATTCTGAAGCTTGCTTCCAAGTAATTGGAGTGAAAGGGACTTCTGCTCCATTATTTGGACCTAAATTATTCAAACCAAATCACAAAAAATCAGAATCCTATAAACTTGTCACAATCATTTTCTTTTCTGAATTTAGGACTTATTTAATTGTTTTTAGTTTAGTATCAATTAAAATTATAAAAGAAACTTCTCAACTATACCGTATTATACTGATGATATTGGCTCAGTTGATAGAATAGTTGATATCAATCAAAGTGAGAAGTAGTAAAAATTTATTCTGTTAACAAGTTAGTTATTTTCCCTTAAATAATTAGGAAACTCAGAATTTCAATTATCATGTTCATAAAATATTACTCCCTCTGTTTCCTTTTAATTGGTTAAAATTAAAAAACATTAATTAGGAACATAAGTTTACTCATTTACCCTTGTTTAATGTGAAAGTCTAGTTTAATAAAATAAATACAAATAAATAAACATAATTAAATACTATGGATAAAATTGAAAGAAGTAAATAACTATATATCTTAAAAGATAAGAAGTACAATTAAAAGAAAATGAGGAAAAGTGACTAAAAAACTAATTAAAAAGAAACGGAGTGAGTATTATTATTTAATTTTATTTACTAGTTTAGTTTTGACTTAATATATTATATATTTGTGCTCAGTATAAACTTTTTTCTCAAAAATTATTACACACTCTAAACTTTCAAAATTTACAAATAATTATAGAGAGTTATTCACAACATTTAAAAAATTCATTATATTAATTGACTTTCAATAACAAGTTCATTGAGCCTAGATTTATTGCCCTATCCAATATCTTTAGTTGAATAGTATAACGTTTGATCTAATGTAATGATTATCATGCCAAAGCCAACAAGTAAACTTCAAAGGTAGTTTTTTTGGTATATATTCAAAGTTAGGCTTTAATTTGAGACATTTAGTATGTGACAGGTTTAGTTGGTGATGGACCAAATGAATATCTGTAGTCAAATAAATTAAATGGTTGGGTTTATACCAGAAATTGAGGCATGTTTATGAACATGAGACAGTCCATATGTATGGTCTGTAGTTTATCCATTTTTTTATCCAACTCTATTCCTACCCCATTTACATGATAATGATCAGTACCAATTATTAAAGTTCAATAGATAAGCATGCCCTCGAATTATAACAAAAAAATCTTCCATCTTCACTACTTGCGATATTTACAAATTTTGAAAATCTATCATTAAAAGTCTTATCATTATCATAAATGAGAGCCACAAAAAATATTTGTAGAAAGACAAAGCAATGCGCCTTGTAAATATTAAGTGTACTGTCTTCCCATTAATTTTTGTTTTCTAGATTTAATTTATAATTACTTTTAAAGTAACTGTTATAGATAAATTATTACCACTATATTATACAAATATTACTCGTCCGCTACATAAAAAGAGTTACCTTATTTTGCCTTTGTTTCAAGCCTTAGTCCAGTTTGAACATGATTTATCTTATCTTGCTCAGATTATTAAAGAGTGTAGACAGTTAGTTAACTAGTTTTCTTCAGTTGTTTTTAGTTTTGTAAATAGGGATGTTAACTTTTTAGCTCATAGCTTGGCCAGATCTGTTTTCTTGGATGAGGTAACGGGGAATGGTTGTCTAAACCTCCCGCTTATGTTGCCCATCTCTTGTTTTCGGCTTAATCTACACTCTTTTCCTGAATAAAAGTCTAAAAAGGTTAATTATAATAATAATAATAACCATAAATGTTCTATAACTCAATAGCACAGATGTATTTGAAGCACAATTTAATAAGATTAAGAATGATGAGGTAGTTAAGAGGAAATAGTTGGCAAAAAAAAAAAGGAATGCTTTTGGGATTGGCTAAATTCTTCATCTTATCTTCATTATGTGCATAACAATTTAAGAATATGTAAATCTTATCCCGTTTCCTATTAGTGGATTCTTTTCTTGTTTTAATAATATTATACAACTCATTTCATCATAAATCTCGTTGTCTTTCATATCTTTTCATATTAAAGGAAGAT
>CAOJBJ015866037.1:0-12512 GCA_948291685.1 Euphorbia celastroides | reverse complement strand
TTTATTTGGCCTTCATCAGTTTTTCTAGCCGTCTCCCTTTGGAGCAGGTTCTTCAAGCCGGGGTGTGCTCGAAATTTTGGAGTTTCTTTATGGTTCGTTATAGCTTGGTCCTTATGGCAAAGGAGGAATAGGAAAGTTTTTTATGAGCGTTTTGTCGAAGAGGATTTGTTGATATCCCACCTGTTTCGTTGTTGGTTCATTTTCAAGCATTGAGGTAATGGCTTTCCTTTTGTAGTCTTGGATATCATTCAGAATCATTCCCTTCTTATTGAGGGAATTGACATGTAGTATGTTTGCTTGGTGCTTTTGTTGCTTTTGGTCCGTTCTTGATCGAGCATTGTACTTAACTATTATATCTTTTTATTAATATATTTTGGGAAGGGGGTTCTCCTCTTTCTCGCTTTTTCTGTTGGGGGAACACTTTGTTTCCCCGGATTTTTTTTTAAAAAAATAACTACAGTTTGATGCCATAGCAGAAAAACACAATTGCTAAATAAACATTAAAAAAAAATTTGGATTTTTTTTTTGAAAAACAGAAATTGTTTTTGGATTGATTGCAATTAGATCTCGCCATAATTCCGCAGCCTGCGAGATCGACCGAGCCCGCACTATATGGGACGGGTTGGATAAGTATAATTATATTAAGATCCGTCCCGACCCGAATCCATCATGACCTGAGTAATATGCGTGATGTGTTTGAGTTTTGTCTTGAAATCTAATCCCAGCCCGCCCGATCCCATTTTTATATATAATATGTTTAATAACTATTTAATTACATTTTCATGATATAGAATTGAAAGATAACTTACAGTAATTAAGGTTAAATATGTTTTGAGTCATGTTACATTACTAATTTTACACCTTTTTTAAAAAAAATTGACAAAATAACATGTTTTAATACAAGAGTTTACTCAAATAAATTAGCAATTATTAACCCTTTTAGAAGAAGCAACTTTCTATGGATCTTTGAATTGAATATCAAATTATCAATTGCTCTACAATCATGGTTGACCGTTTACGAGAAATTGAGAATAAGCCATAGCTTTTACGGAACTTCGTAGAAGTGCAATGGTTAATATTTATGTGAATTTTTTATTTAGTTGGGTTTATTTAGGTTGAATGGAGCATATAAAACACTTTGGGTCACTTATAAGAAGCCTGTAATTTTATCAAGTTTAAAATGTTGATAGAAAATAGTGGAAACTTAGAAAATCAATCTTGTCAATAACAATAAACATAAATGCTTCATAACCGATAAGTGATAAGAAAGTTGTTATTTTTAATTTATATAAAAGTAGAGTGACAATAATTACTCATTACATTATAAAAGAATTTAAATATTTTAATAAATAATTTTACTTTAATTTATTATAATATAAAACCAAGAATGGTTGAATATTCCGCTCACTAATATAACAAAAACATCTTTTGAAATTTAACTGTTTTTTAAAATTATCTTTGAGATTTAAATTTATTAGAAACATTTCTTAAATTTCGAACCATTATAAAAAACATATTTTTTCGTTCAAAGGTTGGCAAAATGTTGATGTGAACAGGACTACAGGAGTAAATTTGTTCAAACAATATTTTTTTTTCCACCTAAAAATCCATTTACCCTACTCCTATATCTGTACGGCGAATTTCCATTTTCCGTCCAAAACAAAAATCCGAATCCAAAAACTAAAGTCCAATTCCCAGCTTTTAGATGATCGGAAAAGATGCCGGAATTTCTCGCCGGACTTTCACTTTTCCGGCGGTTTATCCCTGCAATTGCGTCGAACTCTCAACTCTGATCGCTTCGTTAACCGATCTAGCCACCGACATTTGCGAGTTCAAATCCAAAGTGTTCTCCACAAACGCTAGAAACGCCGGCGTGATTACCTGATTAGTCAGCAACTTGATTGTTTTCTTCGATGAAACGCGGGAGCTTATCGGGTCGGGTTTGCGTTTACCCGTTTGGGCGTCTATTTGCTTCTCGGAGCTCCATGTGAATCTACAGAGGATCCGGTTCTTGCTAGAAGACTGCACGAGAGAAGGCGCTCGTGTATTGATGGCGATGAAATCAGAGCAGGTAGCAAATCGGTTCCGGGTTTTTGCCCGGGATTTGGCTGTAGCTCTGGATAATTTGCCGCTCCAGTTGCTTGATTTGTCAATCGAAGTGATGGAATTGGTTCAATTTGTGAAAGCGCAAGTTCAGAGAGCGAGATTCGGAGTTGATCCAGCTGATGAATTGGTAATCGAGGATGTTTTGTTCTCACTGAATCAATTCGAAAATTGCGTAGCTGTTGATAATGATGTTGTAAAAGGGGTTTTGGATTCGATTGGAGTTAGAACATGGAGCGGTTGTTGTAAAGAAATCAAGCTTCTCGGTGCAGAGATCGGACTCGAGCATTCAAATGATGAACAAAAGAGGAGGAAATTCTCGTTGTTAAGTGGATTGGTGAGTTTCATGATCTATTCTAGATGTGTGTTGTTCGATTCAATTGATGACAAGATCCCCCAAATTGATGATAAATTTAATCAGTTGTTTAGATGTGTCAATATTGATGATTTTCGATGTCCGATTTCTCTGGAATTGATGAAGGATCCTGTCACAATAGAGACAGGGCATACGAATGATCGATCTTCGATATTGAAATGGTTCAGAGCTGGAAATCGGACTTGTCCCAATAAAGGGAAAAGGCTCGAAACCACTGAGTTAACCCCGAATTTAGTTCTAAAGGGGCTAATTCAAAGCTAGTGCATCGAAAAAGGAATCTCCCCTGCTGAATCTAATAGAAAGAACCATGAATAAGTAGAATAGCTCACCCAGCCCTGAAAATGGTGGCTGGATTTCTTGTTGATAAGCTCGCCCAGGGAGCTAATGAAGAGAAGAGCAAAGCAGTGTATGAGATTCGGGTTCTGAGCAAATCGAGCTTCTTCTGTTCTTGCTTAATGGAATCTAATGTGATTCCAAATCTGATGAACCTGTTAGTGTCCGATGATTGTTTGTGCCAAGAGAATTCAGTTGCAGGTCTATTGAATCTCTCGAAGCACTCGATAACTCGATCTGTGATTGTTAATAATGGCGGGTTGGAGTTGATTGTTCATCTGTTGATAAACGGGTTGAAAATCGAGGCTAAACAGCACGCCGCTTCTACATTGTTTTACCTTGAATCAATGGATGAATACAGGAAACAAATTGGGGAAAACACCGATGCTATACCGGGTTTGTTACACTTGATTAAAGATGGAAACAATCGAGCTAGAAAGAACAGGTTAGTTGCGATTTTCGGGTTGCTAATGCACCCTGGAAATCATTGGAGAGTCATTGAAGCAGGAGCAGTTCAGTTGCTTGTTAATCTCTTAACATCTTCTGAAAACGAAGAGATTGCAACTGATTCTTTAGCTGTTTTAGCTAGTCTAGCAGAGAAACCAGAGGGGGCGAAAGCGATTCTTGGCACCAGGGCTTTGAGTAAAATTACCGGGCTTCTGGATTCTGCAAGTTCAAGGGCAGTAAAGGAGCAAAGTATTTCAATGCTGCTGGCGTTGTGTGTCAATGGGGGTACTGATGTTTCGGGTCTACTGGCCAAGAGCCCTTTGATCATGGTTTCATTGTACTCTGTGATGAGTGAAGGGACCTCCCGAGCTTGCAAGAAAGCGAGTTCTCTTATAAAAAGTCTTCACGACTTCAATGAGAGAAGCTCCTCGGGCTCGAAAAGTAGAGTTCTCCCGAGAGAGCAACGTGTTCATGTTTGGTGACCTGGGTTTTTTCGGGTTGGTTGTTCGCTTTTTGTGCAGTTGTCTGCACTTTTCTGTGAATATGATGGGTTAGTGTTCCGTTTTGCAATGTTGGCTCTGTGTTTTTTTGAAGGGCTAACATCTAAATCGGTTTCTGTGTTTTTGATCATGAAGCATTGTATAAAGATTTCATATTTGTCATTTTTTTCCGTGCTGGTATTAATGAGGATGTAATTAGTTTCCTTGATGTGAAGTTCAGTTGTAGATTATGTAATAAGAACTGTAGAAATTTCACATAATTTTGCATTCCTGCAATGCTAAAGGACCTCTCATTCTCTTATAAAAATTTGAAGGGGAACTATTTGGTGAGTTAATTGTTGGTTTCACTCTATGTAGTAGAGAAAACTAAGTACAAATAATAAGGGTGAATAAATCTCGGTTTGGTTCGAAAATTTATCCAAACTAAGAAACAATTCAGTTGAAAAGTAATAACCGAACTTGAGTCAAATGTTACTCCGTTCGGTTTTGATTTTCACCATATGCCAGCACACAACATTCAGAATTTTATCTACATTTTTGGATTTTGCTATAGTTAGCTCATCACTTTTCCTTCAAATGAAGTGAGAGAACTTTTTTTTATAATTGTAAAAGAACGCCTAAACTATAATTTATAAAATATATTTTTGTGGTAATAATTATTTATAAAATATATATGGAAGAAAATAAACCTAGACTTAATCTAGTGGCCACCACACTTTGTTAAGAAATCCAATAAGGTTATGAATTTAAGCCTCACAATCAACAATTTAAACAAAAATACCTCCTTATTATTAAAAAAAACCCTCATAGCACCCTATTCATTGTATTATATTTTTTTAATATATTTAACCTCGGTTACAAATGTGATAAAAACAAGCAACTTTTATAATGTATTTATTTATAGGGGAAAACAAACAAATGACCTAAAAAGTCCATAAGTTTTTGGCCATATCCTCTTTATATACAAAAATGTCCTTCTTATATGTAAAAATATCTTATTTTTGAAAACAACAAAAAACACCCATCCCCTACAGCCTATGTCATTCCCCTCCGTCACTACCGCCCACATCTGGTTTTTCCGCCGCCACCACCACCGTTTTCACATCCGAAACCGTCGTCGTTTTCACCTCTCGCCGTCGTCATTTTCACCTCCGAAACCGTCACCGCCACCGTCACCCACTGCTCTGTCTGTCGTGTTCGGTTTTATATTTCTGGTTCGTGTTTTTTTCAAACAAGTTTTGGTCAAAAAAGTGTCGGGATCTGGTTCATGATGGAGGACGGCGGTGGCGGGCGAAATCTGGCGGTGGGGATGCCGGAAACGACAAGATTTTGTGTCGGGGATGTCGGAAACGGCTAGATCTGAGCGGCGGGGTGGTTGAACAGCGAGATCTGACAGCGGTGTCCGGCGAGATTTCGGCCAAATGTGAAAAGTATACTTGATATATTAACCAAAGTATACTAAAAAAATACTGGTCTACGTATACCAGCCATGGTATACCAATTAGAAAAAGATAAAAAAATATACAAGGGAAAAAAGGACAAAAACAAAAAGGGTAAAGTACAAAAACATGCATTGTGCTTTCAACAATTTTCAAAACGGGGCATGTGTTTTTTTATTTTTAAAAAGGGGCTTGTGGTTTTAAAATTTGTTCAAAATTGATTTCACGAAATATATTTGAATGTTTTCAACACTCTTATAGTTAAACCATGTTATTTACAAATTATTCTTTCAAGTTTGAATATTTTTCGGAAAATTATATGTTTTTCACGATTTTTTTAAATTTAAAATCATATTTTAATTATAAAAAATAGTTATATATCTTAAAAAATTCTAAATTTTGTCTCTAAAATGTATTATATTGTCATCAATTAATCTATAAAATTTCATACTAAAATAAAGAATATTGCCATGTGTATTAATACATTTTCAAAAAAGAAAATTATAAGTTGTCATATTTTTGAAACCACATGTCTTTTTTTAAAAATAAAAAAGTACAAATCCCTTTTTAAAAATTGTTGAAAGCACAAAGCATGTTTTTATACTTTACCCAAACAAAAACAAGGAAAAAAAGGACATTCTCTATGATTACCTTTATTTATATGAAGTGCATGCATTCAACTCAATTTTTTCATTTAATAATTTTTATTTACAAAATAACGGGACCAAATTAGCCATTTATTCAAATATATTATTTTTTCAAACCCGTAAAAAAACAACTCAATTATAGCTTCTTTTATGTTAAAATAAAACGTCCACGTTCTTCACAGTATTATAGTAATTTTTTTTAAATGGCTAAACTCATCATAATTCCCTGAATTTGTTCACTTTTTTATCCGATACTCCTGAATTTTCAAAATTTTTTCTTACCCTCCTAAATATTCTAAAGCTTTGTTTAGGAGCAAGTTGTGTAAGAATAATAAAGGATCGTAGAGTATAGGATAATAATTGATATAAACATAAAGGATTGATTAAAAATTGTGTTTGGGAGGAAGAGATGAGTTTTTAAAATAAAATTGTATGAAAGTACTTAAATGCCCCTAAATTAAAATGTGTTCCGTCATTAATTAGGATAGAGAAGTCAGGTTGAGAACAAAATTTTCTCTCTCCTCCCAAATTCAGTCATTTTGGACGAAAAGCATATAAGGGGATCGACTGTAAAAGGATGTAATCAAGTTCTGTTCGCTTTCTCCCCATCTCCTCATTACAATCGTCCCAAACATGGGATTCAAGTTCATCCACCTTCCTTTCCCGTAGGATTCAACTTCCCAAATAAATCTTAAAAGTTTCTCTTTCCTTTCAAAAAGTTTGAAAAGTTTTTCTTAGTCCGTTAAGTATCACGTATTGATTTCTGATTGGTTTGACTTTTCAAACATTTCATTCAATTAAAAGTTGACACGTCGTATCAGGGGGGTGAAAAATATATTTTAAAAAGTTCAGAGAGCGAAAATAACTTTTAAAAATTCAAGGATACCGAACAAAAAAAGGACAAGTTCAGGGGTCCGGATGTATTGACCTTTCAAAAATATTATAACACTTTCTTCCACGTCATCAACAACAATAAAACGCTGTCGTTTTTTCTCAAATAGACCCTGCTTGACATTCTAGCAATCCTTTTACTAACTACAAAACCAGATCCACTTTTTCCGATCAACGACCGGCCGACTCTCCGATGGGTCTCGACGGCGGTACCACCGGCGACGACCGTGATTGCGAATCCTCTCTCCTATTACCTCCCGGCGCCGCCGCACCATCTCCGTATATCCCGAAAGATAATTTCCATTTTGCGTACATCATCTACTTCACTCTCGGCGCCGGATTTCTCCTGCCATGGAACGCCTTCATCACCGCCGTCGATTACTTCTCCGACATCTACCCCGGAGTCGCCGTCGACCGGATCTTCGCCGTGGTTTACATGCTGGTGGCGCTCGCCTGCCTTTTGGTGATTGTTTTTTATGCTCATGTTTCGGATGCCTATGTTCGGATCAATGTGGGATTGGCCTTCTTTGTGGCTTCTCTTCTGGTTGTTCCGGTGTTGGATGCGGTTTATATCAAAGGTCGAATTGGCTTGATGGCTGGATTTGATGTTACTGTTGCGGCTGTTGCCCTATCGGGAGTGGCGGATGCGCTGGTTCAAGGGGGGCTAATTGGGGCTGCCGGTGAGTTGCCTGAGAGGTATATGCAGGCCATTGTTGCCGGTACTGCTGGTTCAGGTAATCGCTGCTTTGGTTTTGTTGGTACTGTTATTGAAGTTGAATTAGGGAATTTGCTGCTAGATGTTCTCGTATACTGTGATTTTGATCTGAAATCGGCACTGTTTGGCTTCTCTTTTTGGAATGATTTTTTATGTGATGAGACTGCAGAGTTTAGTTTAATTGCTTGTGCTTGATGGCTCTGTAGCTGATGATAGTTCTCTTTCGAATCAATTTCATCGTTCAATTTATGTGATGGGTTTCAAATTTGTCCTAATTGTGCATATATTGTGTTGAAATGATAATAGAATAGTCAATGCTGTGGCCAAAACTGTAGAATGAAGCATCAATTCATTTGCATCCATAATCGTTTCCAATTAGATAATTTGGTCTGTTGGTTTCACTAGCAAGTGAGATGTGATTAAGGATGGTTTGATAGCTTGGTAGCTTAACAACTTGAAGAATATCTATTTAGATTATCTTAACCATTGGCATTGATATTAGCTTGGAAACCCTCTCTATTATTGGCTAGTGAGTTTGAAGCTTAAAAGCCAAACTCCAAATACCATCCAAGTAGCCAAAAAAGAAACTATATGAGCTGTTGATGCATGTTTTCAATGAACTTTGAGCTCAATGAGGGCAAAGTATCAACGAAACAAAGCGGTGAGTATCAAAATTAGTATGTGATACCTTAGAAGTTAGAAGTGAATAGACCTTGTGATCTGTAAACATGAGTTTAGTGAGACCTGGTGCCAAAATGGTACTAATCATGCTTTGAATTAGGGTAATATCGATATGATAGTCCAGGTTGAAGCTGAACATGTGCACACTAATTTTTGGTCATTTGAATCTACTGATAAGTTGCTCAATTAATGAATATTTTACGCTTTTGAAGCCACTATATCTTCTTTTTAGTTTCAATATTCAATCGAGTACAATTATCTGAACAAGAAATTCATGCTGGGCGAGTCACTGAATGCAGGAGTTCTTGTTTCTTTCCTAAGGATCATAACCAAAGGCTTATTCACACAAGATGAAGCCGGCTTGAGGAAAAGCGCAAATCTCTATTTTGCTGTTAGCATAGTCGTTATGGCCATTTGCATTGTCTTCTACAACGTGGCACATCACCTTCCAGTAATCAAGTACTACACCGACTTAAAAAGCCAGGCTCTAAACGAGGAAAGGAAGGAAAAAGGGCCATTAACCGGCTCTCAATGGAGGTCAACCTTATGGCACATTGTTGGAAGTGTCAAATGGCACGGAATTGGCATTTTGGTCATTTACGCCGTTACCCTGTCAATATTTCCCGGTTACATAACAGAGGATGTTCACTCCGAGACTCTCAAGGACTGGTATGCAATTCTTCTCATTGCTGGGTACAACGTGTTTGACCTTGTTGGCAAGTCGTTGACTTCGGTTTACCTGATAGAGAATCCAAAGATAGCCATTGGGGGTAGTTTTGCAAGGTTGCTCTTTTTTCCTCTCTTTCTAATTTGCTTGCATGGTCCTGAGTTTTTTAGGACAGAGATCCCAGTGACGTTTTTAACGTGTCTTTTGGGTCTTACAAACGGGTACTTCACTAGTGTCTTGATGATTTCGGCTCCTAAAGTTGTACCGTTGCAACATGCTGAGACTGCTGGGATTGTGATTGTGTTATTCTTAGTTGTCGGTTTGGCAGTCGGGTCGATTGTAGCTTGGTTTTGGGTGATATGAGAGCAGGCAAAAGCTACTCTATATTACTCATCGGCAACATTTTTGTTGCAAGATGTCAGAATCGGTGTACCTTGTTGGATAGAGGTATCTGGAATGTAATTTGTAAAGCTTTCTAAACAAAAACAATGTTGGTGTATTTTTCAATGAATTGTGACAAAAAATTTCTGTGTCTTAGTTTCTCGTTTATTTGGTCAAGGAAACAAAAGAAAAATAGCAGTTTAGTACACGAAGTATCTCATATTTATACTTTTGTTTGGAAGTATCTCACATTTATACTTTTGTTTGGGAGGAGTTTTAATCTAATGGATGAATTGTAGCCCGTCTATCGTGTATTTATCCTATACTAAGTCAACCAAAAGAGCACATTTTAGGGATGAAAAGTTAGTGTTTAAGATGTCACTTGTGTATATAGTATAGTTATACTTGATCATAAAAAGCCTGTTGGCTGTAACTTGTAAGGCCTGCTAAGCCATACTATACGGCATGAGCTTGGGCGAGAAAATGATTTGTAAGCCCGACCCGAACTGAACCCGACATTATTTGATTAGTATACGGAAAATTGACATGTATGCATCTCTTGTACAAAGTATTTATATAGATGTCATTTGACTATCTTATTATCATTGAGTGTCATCTTTAAAGTTTAAACTTCCAATGAGTGTTTACCTAGGTTATATAGGTACCATCTAAATTGGAATTCTCTAGCTACAATCTTGTCATTTTAGTAATTTTACAACAACTTAATATGTTTGTAAGTTCCACTTTTGCCTAACAAGTTATGTTTTTATCCATTGTTATATCAAGAATTCTAATTCGTTTAAAATTCGTAGGTTATATGTCAACATAAACAAATTCTGAAACTGATTTTGGATTGTTTGGAATTATTAAATCTGATATGATTAAGGTGATAAGGCTTGTTTGGAATTACTATCATAAAGTTGGCCTCATAAACTGATTTTGGGGCTGGATAACACATTTTAGTCTCTCGTATTAATAAATAGAATTATTAAAACTGATTTTCTAATACTATAATGTATTGCTTTTAAAGAAAACTTGAAAATGGAGCTTTAAGATAAAATAATTTGGAAAAACAATCTCAAATAGCTAAAATAAGTATAGATAAGTAATTTGTGAGTAAATTACAACATTATAATCCAAGAGAAATCCCAAATCCAGTAAATTTTTCCTTATTTAATCCTATTGTCTTCTTGCAGAATTGTAAATATCTTATTAAAATCCAATCCTATTTGGTATTTTCATAATGTTGTCTTTCCATTTTTAAATATAATGAATATAATCTTTTTACAGAACATTAGTAATGGACCAGTAAACAAATTAAATTAACAACCACAAAAGAGGTAACATCTTTGGATATTGCTCCATAATCAAACTCTCAAAAGTTATCAGAAAAGAAACTGAAAAGCAAAATAAAATCACAGTGAATTATTAGTCCTACCGAGATTAATAAAATGTTGTATTCAGTTTCATCAGCACAAAAATAGATAATATTATTCGGTGTTGTGTGTATTAGTATTACACATATTTTTTCTATTTTGGTCTCATCTACTAATAAAGAATATGAAAAAACAAATTTGTTATTTTCTATACATGTATTTCATATTAATAAATATAAATCACATTTCCAATTTAGTCAGGATGAGAAACACAATTTACATAGAAATAAAATTTCACAAAAACAGAAAGAACATTCATTCAAAACACTGAACACAAAATCCAAAAACTTCAGGGACCGAAAGAGCACTTTGTGGGGGTAAAACAGCAATAAAACCAAAAAAATGGCAGGAAGTGAAAGAAAGCGTGACTATGTAACTTAACATCACGACAATTAGCAGTCACGAGGAGAGAGAAAAATCCTACCCTTCGACCAATTAAATTCCCCATATTACCCCTAAACGCCGCCGTTTCATTCACTCCCTAACCAAAACAACGTCCGATTTGGTCATTTCGCACTAAATCCGTACCCCACAAAACCTCCGCTTTACGACTCCCCAGACAACAAAACCCAAACAGTGTTTCAGTTTCAAGTTTCAGTTTCAGTTTCGATTCTTAAACAACAGCTCAACTCCTCCGGTTTTTTTCAAACAACCAAAATCCAGCTTCCATTTCTTCTTGTTTTCTGTTTTTCAGCTGAAAAAACCTTTCTCATCTTTCCAATTTTGGGTCTTTTTCATTTTCGCGGGAGATTTTGGGGCTATAACGCTATTGGGTTCGCTGAATTTGAGCTGGATGTTTAGTTTGTTTGATTAAGATGGACCTTGATTGCTCTGATTTTAATGGCGGTGATCTGGGGGCTCGTACGGTTCCGTTTGACATCGATCTTAACGAGACCCCTCTCTCGTCCCCCCGTGATTCGGTCGCCGGAAATGGGTTCTCGCCGGCGGTCGGCGGCGGTAAAGGGAAAGGTGTGGTTTTGGGTTTGGATATGAATGCATTGCCGACGGAGGCTGCGGCGGAGGAAAAGGCGGTGAATTTTGGGTATTTCTCTTTCCCTTGTTTGGTTAGTTTTAGTTCAGTTGAATAAAATTTTGATTTTTATATATATTTCTGTCACAATTGATGTGATTTTTCTTGATTAGATATTAAAAAATGGCGGATTTTAGCTCAGAAACTCTAAATTAACAGTTCCCATTTTGTTTTTTTTAGGTTCTGTTTTTGATTTTGGTCTGTTTGGGTTGTTAGGGTTTCTATTGTTGTTAAGTGTAAGACATTTGAATTCTAAGACTGTTGTTGTGATTACATGTTTTTGTCTGTGGTTTGTAGACTACACTCTATTCCGGGTGGTTCTTCCATTGCCAACCGGATCAATTCGCCGGTAAATTACCCTAATTTCATATTTGGGGGAAATCAGAAACCAAGTTTTGTAGATAGTATAAACCCTAGAGTTAACTTTCTTAGAAACATTAGGGATTTAAATGCACATTCTGTGTTCAGAGGAAGGAATCTTGCTACTGATTATCCTGTGAATACAATTTCATTCCGCAATCAGAGTGAAAAACTCTTCCTCTTAGAGAAATTGAGAAAATTTATGCTCGATAGCCATGGCATTTTACTCGAGGACGGTTGGGGTGTAGAGTTCTTCTACTACCACAACAGCCGTAAACCCTGTGTAGTATATTGTTCACCCGATGGACATAAGTTTGAGTCTGAATTTGATGTTTCCCGCCACATTGGCCTAATGTCAAATCGCCGGTTTCCGGGGTATCAAAATAGATATGACGGGTTTTCGTTTGGACAAAATAGGCTGCTTTCAGACAGAACAAAAAATGAGTTCCAAACAGTTCCCGAAAGCCGGGATGTTGACCCCTGCACATCGAGTAACGGCTCTCATT
>CAOJBJ015865650.1:0-10544 GCA_948291685.1 Euphorbia celastroides | reverse complement strand
GACTATCTCCATCCAAGTGTTTGGATGAATTTGAGGCGGACAGTTTCCCCAATAGTTAGGTAGGTCGCATATTCCGGCTGGAAGTGGATATTCAAAGCCTCTCCATATTTGAATCTTGTAGATGCTGAACCATCCGTCTGGAGCGTCATTGACTCTCTCATGCGATTTTAGCATTAAGAATTCACAGCGTTGTAGCCATGGAAACACGATGGCATCAGTCCTAATATCATTCTCATATGCCTTGGATATCATCTGCCACAAACACATACGAAACGAAGAGAGAAGGAGGGGGAGAACGTGGGATGGATTGAGGGGAGGAAGAAGTACGAGGCCAATCAAATAAGGCTCTGCCTTCTACAAAGAGAGAATTGCTAATTCGAACAGAGGACGAGAATCTGTTGGATCTGTTTCCGCCTCTGTGTTTGGGGGTAGTGTTGTTTCGGTTGGGTCTTCTCTTACCGCCTCCGGCCATGGATGCGATTCAGATTACGAGTTGCTTGTTTCTGATAGTCGACAAAATTATAAGAGGAGCCTTCTTACGGACCGTTCAAAGATTGTGGGCCCAAAAAGGGCTTAACTGACGGACCGTACCGCATGAGGCTAAAGAAGCCGGGATGACAAACACGTTAGCACCATCGCTGGCAAAATCACTCACTCAATACCCAAGATTTTTGTATTCCTTATTCACAAGCATGTTAAATTCACATGTTTTGAGGGCATTTTTTAAATTTCATTTTGTAGGATTGTATTTTTTATTCATCTATCTACTCTATTTTTCATTTCATATTTTAAAATATTAATAATTTATTATTATTATTATATTAATATATTGTTTTTTAACATAAAATATAATATATAAATAATAAATAAAAATAAAAAGTAAAAATAATATGAACTTTTTACTGTTTTCTTCATTTTAAGGTACTTTAAGGTACTGTTTTTTTCTTCTTCTTCCTCTTCTTCTTCCTCTTCTTCTTCTTCGTCTTCTTCTTCTTTTCCCAGTGATATTTGATATTTTGATTTTTGATGTTATATCAACGATATGTCCTGATATATCCAAGATATAACATGATATATCCTGGATATATTCTTCTTTTTGTCGATTTGTTGCTTTGATTTTCAATTTATATAAACAATAATCTTGATTTTTGGTGTTATATCAACCATATATCCTGTTATATCCAGAATATAACATGATATATCATGTTATATCCTAGATATATCCATGTATTCTGACCGTGTTTTTTAGATTAAGAATGTGCTAAGTATAAATATTTTAACTGTTTTGTCAGGGGATGATATTATTTTGCTAGGTTGTGTGTTTTGCTCAAATGTATGTTTCATATTGGTTACTCCATGTAAGTTACCTTTAAATTTGTACATGTATGGCTTTAAAAGCCCAATAACACTTATGGTAAAGCCACATCTACATGGCATCACATGATTAGCACTTATTGTCTCTACCAAATTAATTTTGTGATCGTATCATTTATTTATTCATTAGCTTTGTTGCTTGTAATAAAAGTTCATTAAAAAAATAAGGAAGACAAGGATAGGACCCAGAATCCACAACGACTTCCAACTATACACAAAAAAAAAGCAGTTAGATAAATGTTCATAAACTTTGTATTATCTGTTTTTATAAAAGCATTCTATTATTACAAAAAGAAGATGCTCAACTGAGAAAGTATAGCATAAGGGGAAAATATTATATTTGCTTAAAGAGTGACCATATCCCAAAAGAAATGATGCAATTTGACGTACTTTCTGCTTTGCCAAGTGTTTCAAAAGTTGATCCTAAAAGCATATATGTGATAATCTTATTTAATGGACAAATAGGACTTCATAAGAAATTCATTCTTTCTGGAATCAATTCCAAAATTTATCTCTTCAAATTAACCTTTTTTAAAATTATTTTTCAGTCAAATTAAATATAAGTATTCATACTAAGTATAAACATCTATGCTACTTGTTTCAACATCGAGTCTAGGAGTAGCAAGCACGTGAGTAATTTAAGATTGTGTTTAGCATTCTTGAACTATGACGGAGATTCATTGTAAGCCTAGTGCTTTGATTGGCGAATGTTCGATTCATGGCCTGAGCTAATGTGAACAAAGCACACGGGCTATAGTTTCTCTTTCGTGTAAACATAATAAGAGAAAGTTGAAAAACACAGTGGTATATGTTTATAAGTTGAAAAGAGTAAAGTTAAATTCAACTAAATTGTATAGTACTTTTCTGCCATTGAAAAAGAGAAAATGCCAAGAAATAAGACTGAATATCTATTGTAGGAGTCTTAGTGAAGAATTTGAATATCAAGAGAAAGACTCCTTAAATCAGTCATTTCATCCGCACAACGATTCTTGTACACGTCTCAATTTGCAATCCAATTTGGGTCAAGAGAAAGACTACTCCTTAAATCCAAATACTTCTTGTCATAAACCTGTTCCAATCACTTTAAGTAAACTGTACGTGGGAGAATAAATAATTAACCAATTGGTCTTTGCAACAATCAGGGTTTCATTGAAGCATGTTTTGGCCGACAAGTGTGGTATTTTCCATGTTAAAAGTCGGTTTAGGAAGTAGGCCAAGGATAATATAATAGAATGAAGATGGTAGATTTCTTTTAATTATTTTTGAATTTTATTAAGGCTAATGATTAAAGGACTCCGTAGTAAAAATCTTGATACTATTATAAGTGGGGTGCAATTTACAAGCTCCGTCATCTTCTAACATCTTATACCACGAATTCTAATGTTGCTATCATATCATAGATGAGATTTTTTTCCTCATCAAATCAATCGGACAGCGACTACCTTCAACAGATTTGGATATTTATTATTATGATAAAATTTATTATATGTTTATAAAATTATGATAGAATTTACATATTAAACGTTTGAAATAATTTTAGCTTATAACTTATTCATTCTAATGTCCTCCAATTTTCTTTCATCTTGCATTCTTCAACCTTTTCTCCTATTAAATCCCCTCTTAAGTCGGGTTGGAACTCTCCAAATCTATCCCAACAAGAATTTAACAAGTTCTGAAACTTTGATGAAAATCCAAGTAAGCATCACAAATTAATAAACTTGCCTTTTCTCTGTTTATATATCCATAGATTTATTCTTCTCACATTAGCATCTTCACTCGTAAACATCAAGTTTCCAACATAATTGATGACTTCAAGAAGAAAAGACGCAACAAAATCACAAAAAAATTCATGAAGACGAACTAGCTACAACGCACAGCCCATGAAAAGAAAAAATTAAAAAATGCCAAAATTATCATCATATATAAAAAAAAAAACCTATCTTTATTATATGGGTCAGATTATTTTGTGCATATTCATTGTACCTCAAATCATCATAATAATTTTTGAGTCGTAATCATAGTGTATTCATTACATATCGTCATTATTACAATATGCAATAAAAAGAGCTATATTAATACTAACTCAGTATTACTCAATGTGTTAAAAGGAGCTAGACTCTAGTTAGACGGCTGGGCCTTCAAATGCCAATGCAAGGATCTGGATGGAGCTTAAACGGTGCCTAGGTTGATTTTCATTCTTATATATTTTAATAGTTATTAATACACATAAATATGAATTTAACAAAAAAAAAATAAATTATGATGTGGTAATATATTAACAAACATGATTTAAATGGTATTTTAAAAAATTTTAGGTGTAGCAGGATTCCCTTATTTCAAATATATAACATATATTTTCTCGAATTAAGATTTAAAATGAAAGATATATTGCAATAACACTTTAATGTAACTTAGTTTTACCAATTAAACTACTTTTTATAGGTTAATAATATAAAGTATAACAATTATGAATACCGATATTTGAAAAAAAATTGAATTTAGACCAGAAATAAATCAACTCCTGACAATGCCTCAAGGCCAAAAGATGAACAAAATAAGGCTTTGGCGGAGCATATATGGAATTTTTAAAACAGCAGTACTATTAACATTTTTGTTAATAGCAATGCTTATCAGATTCATTCCCTGATTGCTTTTATTATTATCCTAATTCCCCTTGTTTGTCTTACAATGGAACCAAATATTGCATTAACTATATAAAATATTACAAATACACCAAAAAAGATTTAATTTTTTAATTTCTTTTCCCTGCTTTCGCTGCTATAAATCTTGTAGCTTTACTCTCGTCACTCCCCCTTCCCCTCTCGGTCGCCACCGCCGTACTGTAACTAACTTCACTGTCGCATTTCCCCCAATCATGATCATGCTCTGCTTTTAAAGGGGATTCCTTCATCTTCACTGGTTAACTCCATAAAGGCACAAATGGCAAACTTCAAAGCAGCTTTGTGTAATCTGCTAATCCTACTAGCAGGCTGCTTTATAGTGGCGGAATCAGGCATAGGCGTGAATTGGGGAACTGTGTCTTTCCACAAGCTGAAGCCCTCAACGGTGGTGGATCTGTTGCAGCAGAACAAAATTGAGAAAGTGAAGCTGTTTGATACTGACCCAGATGTGCTGAGGTCTTTGATGGGCAGTGGGATTCAAGTGATGGTTGGAATCCCTAATGAGATGTTGGCTTCGCTTGCTTCTTCCACTGCTGCCTCTGATCTCTGGGTTCGCCAGAATGTTTCCAGATTCTTAGTTAAAGGTGGTGTAGATATCAGGTTCCTCTCTTTCCCCCCTTCTCTTTTCTTGCAGTTTCCCCTTTTCGTTCCGAGATCTTCTTTTTTCCTGAAAAAGGAATGTGTTTGTTCGATTTTGAGCAAAGTTTTGAGCTTGTTAATAACCTGAGAATTTGCCTTTTTGGCAACCAGATAGACCAACAGTGTTGAGAATTCAGGCCTTGTATAACCCAGAGAAACTTCCCTTAGCAACCCAAAGGACCACATTTGTTGATAATTCGGGCTTTGTCTTATGATTGGGACAATATTATTCATAAACGTAGGGTATAAATAGTTGTGATTACCATCTTGGCATCTTTCTTTGTTAATTTTAGGCTGAGGGAAATAGATCTTCACTCAGAAAGAGTAGAATTAGGACAATTGCAAGATGTTTTTGAATGAAAGGATTTTCTTTTTGATAGCTTTTCCTGGGTTTGAAATTCTATTAGTCCTTTGCAGCTGAGGTTTGTTCTACTTCCTCAACAAATAAGTGTCTCACCTGTGAAACTTTGGGTTGCTGTGGGGACTTCCTTTGCCTGATAGCACAGCTACTCCTAGGATCTAGACAAAATTGATGGTATTTAGCATTCGAAGTCCTTAAATAAGTCATTTCCTTAAGATAACATCTTATCAACATATATGCTATGAATCATGTTATGTTGTATGCTTCATTTGATCTATTCTGCAATTCGAGTTTTGCAGTATGCCAATTTCACATTA
The DNA here is from genome assembly GCA_948291685.1 of Euphorbia celastroides. Classification (NCBI taxonomy): domain Eukaryota; kingdom Viridiplantae; phylum Streptophyta; class Magnoliopsida; order Malpighiales; family Euphorbiaceae; genus Euphorbia; species Euphorbia celastroides. Next base: position 5,172 of record CAOJBJ015865650.1, on the reverse strand, counting down.
AAGAAATTCATTGCCTTTCATCCTTTTTGTTATGTCAGGTACATTGCAGTAGGAAACGAACCGTTCCTCTCGAGTTACTCGGGTCAATTTCAATCATATGTAGTCCCGGCCCTCCAAAACATACAGCAATCTTTGGCTAAAGTAAACCTGGCTGGTTATGTAAAGCTCGTGGTCCCTTGCAATGCTGATGCCTATCAAGCAGATCTCCCTTCTCAGGGAACATTCAGACCTGAGTTAACTGACATTATCACTCAACTTGTCTCCTTCCTCAACACAAATGGCTCGCCTTTTGTAGTCAACATATACCCATTTCTCAGCCTTTACAACAGCAAAGATTTCCCCCAAGACTACGCCTTCTTCGAAGGAAGTACCCATCCAGTAGTCGATGGCCCTAATGTGTACTACAATGCATTTGAAGGAAATTATGACACTTTAGTTTCAGCTTTGACCAAAATCGGGTATGGTCAAATGCCTATTGTTATTGGTGAGGTGGGTTGGCCAACTGATGGGGCCATGAGTGCTAATATCTCAGCTGCTAGGGCTTTCAATCAAGGGCTCATAAACCGGGTTGTGAAAAACCAAGGGACCCCTCTGAGACCCAATTCGTCGCCCATGGATATCTACCTCTTCAGCCTACTCGATGAAGGAGCAAAGAGTGAACTTCCGGGAAATTTCGAAAGGCATTGGGGGATTTTCTCATTTGATGGGCAACCAAAATACGGGTTGAACCTTGGAATGGGTAATAAGTTTCTAAAAAAGGCGAGGAATGTTGAATATTTACCTTCGAGATGGTGTGTTGCTGACCCGACTAAAGATCTTTCCAATGTGGCAAACCACTTGAGGATTGCCTTTAGTGTTGCTGATTGCTCGACGCTCAATTATGGAGGGTCTTGTAATGGGATAGGAGAAAGGGGGAATATCTCTTATGCTTTTAATAGTTATTATCAGTTGCAGAATCAGAATGTGGAAAGCTGTGATTTTGATGGGCTCGGTATGGTGACGTTTCTTGACCCTTCGATTGGGGTTTGCCGATTTCTGGTTGGGGTTACTGATAGGGGCAGTTCTTCGGGTTTTAGGTGCTGCTGTAGGTGGGATTTTGTTTGGGTGATGATACTCTGCAGTATTTGGGTTATTTTAGTGTGAAAAGGAGTTTTCTGTAGTGGGTTTTTCAAAGTCCCCCTTGTTAGAAACAAATAGTGATGAACATAGGTGAGAGAAATACTACAGTGGTTCGGATATTTGTCCAAAATTATTGCAGATTGTTACTGTATGCTCTAGGATTATGCAGAAACAGAGTAAACCAAAATTTATGGTATTATTCAACATTAAGTTAGTGTTTACTTGTATGGTATTATTCAATTTGGTGTATTAGATTTGCGTTTTACAGTCTCGGCGGTCTCAAACACGGGTAGTTTCATCTGTAAGCAAACCTCTTATTACTGCACACAAATTCCCATTTACAATGTTTGCTTGAAGCAAAAATCCATCCTCAAACATTTGGGCTCATATTCGAGCTCAAGAAAGAAACAAATCAAATACAATCATTTGCTTCTTTGGATCATATTTCATTACTATAATTTACACACATATACACACAGTGAGCACGGCAGTCCCAGCAGCTTCATCTTGGCAGTCTTTGGACCGAGAAATTAGTCGTAAAGTTTAATCCTAGTAATAATGTTGGTGTGGCAAATGGGGCACAAATACAAGTCCCTCCCACAGTCGTAACATGTCTGCAACAAATTCATTATTATAAAAAATCTGGTTAGTAAAACAATACAAGTTACAGTTATTTGTTACCTGGTGGCCACATCCAAACGCAAGATCCCTCTTACTCCATTTACATATAGGACACTTCTGCAAATAAAACCAAACCATCAACCAACAGTTTCTGCCAACCAAAACAGTGGTACAAAAACCTTAAAATGACTTACAGTAATCCCTTGCCAAGTTACCGGTTCATTCCCGAGGGCGTTATAGCTAGGAGCAGAAGGGTAGTAACGGAATTCAGTTGTCGGTTCATTTCTTATTGGCGTGGAAATCACCAAGCTGTTTCTGAATGGAGGTGGAAGAGGTTGCCTCTTTAGTGCGCCTTTTTGGCATCTACAAATTATCAAGAACATACAACAGTTAAAACTAAGGCCTCATGCATGTTTTTCTCCTTAAACTTGGTAGTTTTTATCTTTTGACACTCTGAACTTTGAAAATGACCCGCTAACCTTCTAAACTTGACAAAAATGCATCCAACAAGCCCCCCTCATGCTGACGTGTCAGCGCTTTTGCCTTGAAAAGTCAACGAATCCACTTGCTCACACGTCAGCATGAGGGGGTTGTTGGGTGCATTTTTGCCAAGCTTGGTGGGTTAGCGGGGCAAAATGGAAGTTCAGGGAAGTATGCATTAGGCCTAAAACTAACAAAGACATACCGAATCCCAAAAAATACAAATTTGAGGAAAATGAATTTACCCGAGAAGTTGGAGAGCAAGTGTGGCTTTGTATTGCGATGGTATCTCCATTAGCGCAGCTAGAGCAAAATCCGTCTCCTTCTTAAAAATTGAGACACTTTTTGACATAATTTCAGTGAAATTCACAAACTGCATTGAAATAGACAACAAATGTAAGAAAAAAATCAACTTGATATGTCGGTTTTCATTGTCTGTGATTTCAGTTATTTAACCTGGAAATTGTCGAAAGACCGAGATGGAATATTGTCATCAAATTGTCGCATCATGTCCCAGGGTCCATCGCCAACTCCAACGAGTACAATCGACAGAGGATACTGACTACAAAAAGTCAAACAAACACAGCCTTAAAAACCGAAAAAACGAGTAATCTTCTCATAATTAAGATTAACAACCTTGCTTTGACTATAGCATTAATGGTGTTATGCTCTTGCGGACTCAACTGTGTGGGGCCCGTGTCCACGCTTCTAGTAACCTTGCAAATCAATTTTCAATTCAGTTCAGACGGAGAAAGACATAAAGACAAGAACACATTCAGAAGTGAAGCTAACCTGGCCATCAGCAATGATCACCAGAACATGATACTGTCCCCCGCTACTGTCCACAATCCCCACAGCAGTTTCAATGATCGGAGCAAATGAAGTCGGTCCTTTCAAAATTCACAATTTAAACTAGTAAATGCTAAATACTTCTCTTGTGACGGAGATTAGGTTATTGTTTATTTGAAGGCAAACACAAACTAACCGGATAATTGAACATGAGGAACTATCTCTTTGTAACGGCACAACACATCCTCAAAGCCGTTACATGACCTGTCATCTGGATAGAAGCTGAACACTTGCTGATCATGTGTTGTTGCTGCAAATTCCGAAAAGAACAATAGTATGCATTAAAATTTACTAAAACATCAAATAAATAGTAAATATATTTACTCACAATCACCAAATCCATAGCACGGAATAAGGTTATCCTCATCAAATTCATGCAAAGTTCTTCCTATAATTGATATAGCTTGTTCATAAGGATTTAGAGCATCCCCGAGATGATGAAGACTCTTTCGATTGAAAGAGCGGGCCCCGGTCCATTCGTTGCTCTTGGTGAAGTCTATACCCAGTATAAGATTAGAAGACTCCAGACCGGCTTGAGCTAGAGCTTGTGTCACCTATCAGATGAACATTTCGGGTTACATGGCTATAAGAAAGGTATAAGTTTTATTTATGGGAAATTACCTGATCTAGAGAGTGATAGTTATCATCAATTCTGGAATACATTGATTGAAGCTGGAACCGTTGATCATAGTCGATATAAGATGATGAGCGATTGGAGTATGATGGAGCTCCACCATAACTACTGTAGGAATCATAGTTGTAACTGTACTGATCTTGATTCCTTGATTGTTTTCCTCCCATAAGCCTCTCTGTTTTCTGCAAAATCAACAATTTAGATAAGAAATCAATATTTTCATTCACAACTGTAGAAATAAAAAAATAACTCACTTTGTGTGTGGTGTTGAAGTACAAGAGCAGTAAATAAACAGACATTCTCACAGCATATATGTATAATGTCAATTAGGCAAAGACCGAGCAATCAGGGAAAAAGTATTTAATAATGACTGCAACAACTGAGTCAATTACTTTAGTCAAGAGGAAACCGAGTGGAAATTCTACAACAGAAAATAATATAGAAAGTCCACTCCTACTCTCCTTACTTCACTTGTACAGCAACTGCTACATAAATTTCTATGAAGCAACTCCGCAATTTAGAGTAAAGTCTACTAAATAATTGATGATTAGCAAATTGCTTGACGTTTACCGAATAAGTTAGACTAAGCTTTATAAGTTAGCTTTCATCATTCTTATTTTTTTACTTAGCATCCACGAAAATACATAGGCCATTTTTGTATTATTTTTAATTAAATTATTTGGATGGAAGGAACACTCTTAAACATATAATCCGTTTTTATAGTATCGTGTAGCTTATATTTTAATTTATGAACAGTATATAGGTTAAAAAATGATTCGGTGTTGTAATAACTATAAACTTATAAGCACTTGATGTTCAATCAAACAAAAGACGAACATATGTCCAATTTAACTTGTACTCCAAAAATACTCTTTAGTCATCTCATATTTTCTATAATTTATAATCTCTTTAATTACAAACCATTATAAACAAACTTTTAAAAAATACTTCAACAATTTTATTTTAGAGACAAGGACAAAAATATACACTTTCTAACATTTAATTTCATCCAACACTGTAAATAAACCTTTCATTCCAAAAACCACCTTCCAAACAACTTTAACTTTCAAAGACTACCTTCCTCCCTTCCTTCCTACTTTCATGTGTGGTCCCCTCCACCATTCTCTCTAATTTAATGACGTCATCACTGCATCAGCACTTTTTTTTTGAATTTTTTTTACCTTATTTTGTAATTATCTCAAAAACCATCAATTTTTTTTATTTACCGCTTTAGAGTTTTTTGTTCGTCTCATTTTTATCTTCGAAACGCCATCCATTGTCATATACTTTTTTGAATTTTTTTTATTACTCATTAAGTGCTAGGTATCTAGTAAGCATGCGGTAACCAACGAGCAAAACTGTGAATTCATAAAAATCGAATACTTTTTCAAATTTTTTTCGATTGCTCATTAGCTTTCGAATTTTTTTCCGATTTGCCCATTAAGTGGTAGGTATCTAGTAACCATGTG
>CAOJBJ015861971.1:0-11638 GCA_948291685.1 Euphorbia celastroides | reverse complement strand
TCATCCCATCTTCAAATATGCGCATATAATTGCAAAAAGGTAGTCTCATTATTGCTAATACGAATGGTCGGGTTGTTGAGCAAGCTGCTGCTATAATTGCAAAAGTAAATAAGAGTGAACAGTGGAATTGGAAGAGCTTAATTGGGATTCATATTTTTTTCGTCACTGTTATCCTCCGAATCTTTTTATCTTACCAGATTTTGGCATATTTTTTCAATCAAATTACTATTATTATCTTTGATGTGGTTGATACTTTGCTTCTGGAAATTGGTAAATTGTATCAAAGAATTCATGAGCCAATTTTTGAATTAAAGTTATTTGCAATTAAGAAAAAAAATGATCTCAACTCATTGCCGGATATGTAGGGCCTGTTTGGGGCTGCTGGCTGCTTTCCCTATAAGCTACATTTTGAAGTTTTATCAAAAAGCAGCAGATTATAGTTTTGGGAAAACTGTTTTGACAGTTCTCAACTTTTCGATATAAATAATCAAAATGCACTGTCAAAATCAAAAAAATAATGTTATATGAAAAGTTCGTGATATCAACTTTTAGTGACAACAGCTCTGATAGAAATACTAAACAGACCCGTAACCAACGAGAATCATGACAGAGGCTGAGCTAATTTTGAATCGGCAAAAAAGGAGCTGTTAGTCCCGAAGATGGCTCGAAAGTAGTAGAGGGGGGTGAATAGTACTTTATCAGAGTTTTTAGGTTTTTCAAAAAGTCTCCAAGAAATTGGTAGAGTCACAAGCGGTCTACTTTAAAAACCAATTTTCTTAGGCTCTTATCGTCTTGGTGACAAGACTTTTTGAAAATCTTTAAAACTCAATTCCTCAATTCTAATAAAAATAGTTTAGCATTAAAGTGGAAAGTAAGGAAAGGAGAGAGAGTAGAGACACGATAGATTTATCCTGGTTCGGGGCATCCCCTACTCCAGTCCTCAAGTCAATCTGACTTGAGATTTCCCAACTAAATGTTTTTTTTAGAGGCAGAAAACAAGCCTTAGTACTTTTGAGGCTTCAAGTACCAGACCCTTACAGTTCTTTTACGGGCTGAGAACTAACCCAATAGCTTTTTCCAGGAGCAACTATCAGAACCCAATAGCTTTTTGCAGGCGCAGCTATAAGAACCTTACAACATGTTGTTTTTGCAGGCTGAACAACAAAAACCATTTCAACTCTTCAAAGAAGGTTTTGTTGAACTCAACTCGAAGAAGCTTTTCTCTCTTTGAAAGCACTAGAAGAATTTGCGAAGACTTTGAAAGCTTTTGAGAACTCTAGAATTGAATTGTTGTCTTCATGGTTTGAATGTGTTCTTCTAAGCTCTATTTATAGTGTAGAGAAAAGTGTCCGTTGTAATATGACTGTTGAAATATGACCGTTGTAAAGTGCCATTGACAAGTGTCCGTTGTGAGATGCCACCGACAAGTGTCTGTTGTAATTAAGATGCCACTGACAAGTGTCCGTTATAATATGACCGTTGGAAAGTGTCTGTTGTAACATGATCGTTGTAAGATGCCACCAACCAGAATCTTTTGATTTGATTTGATTGTTTCACCGACCAGAATCTTTTGTTATCTCACCAACTAGTATCTCTTGATTTGGTTGTCTTCAATTATCCACCAACTAGCATCTTTATCCTTTGACTAGCATCTTTATCCACCGACGAACATCTTTTAGTTATCTTTATTCCAACTTACTTTGCAGTGCACTTTTCTCTAACTTCGAGTCTTCATTTCTTCTTTTGTAGCTTTTTCAAATATAATTTAATATAATTAATACTTTTTGACTTTGTATTAATTAATTAAAATATTGTAACAGTACTTTATCATCTTTAGTTGGAATCATCGAAACTTAGCTCAACAAAAAGGAATACACAACTAATTAAAGGTTCGGCGAACCAATGCACAATTGAACCGCAAAATCATAAAAAAAGATATTAAAGCAAAATATACAACAAAATCCCACAAAAGTCATGTACTACTTGATTTCCCTCTTAGGATCTGATATTCATAGAGTTAAATGTACTAACAAGATGAAGAAGAAGAAGATCACATCACGAGGGCTCAAACCCTGATTGATGTTTAAGGATAGACTAACCCTTACCGTTATACCACACTCATGGAGTTCAAAAATTTTAATTCTATTGTTTTAAAGAAAAACGTGAAAATCAAGGTTTTTAGGTAAAACAGAGTTTTCCCATGGCTATAATAAGGCTTGAAGCTACTTAATGAAAGCGCCATCACTTTCATTTCATTTGCAAATTGCAGGTGATAACTGATGCATAACTTATTGTGAAATGACTAATTCTATAACTGAGAAAGTTGTCCAACATAATATTCATAATAAAAAAAAGAATGATTGAAAAATAGAAGTCAAAACAAGAACATGTAACTAAATTGAATAGGACCAATTCTACAGTTTTCCAAATTGATATGAAGAATTGTCATACGTAATCAAATTATAAACTCGTTAACGTAATTCCTTATTTCGTTAATTATTCAAACTCGGACACGGTTTTGTCTTTCTCCGGTTCGTGGAAAAGTCAAACGGTAGCTTCTTCAAAAAGTGTTAAAATTATTCCTTCTCCTATTTATATTAAACACAATCACCCAATCAAAACTTTATCATAATCCTCTTATTGTTATTGCAGAAAAAAACAGATAATCTCTTTCTGCAATTTATTAAAACATGTCTGAAGAAATTAAACCTCGTTCTCTGGAAGAGACATCAACATGGGCAGTTGCTGTCGTCTGCCTTGTAATGATTGGAATCTCCATTTTCATTGAGCATATGTTTCATATCACTGCAAAGGTATAATCTTTTCACTTGTACAATTTCAAAAAGTTTCAAACTTTGTAACAGTTTTCTTCTGATTTTGCAGTTGTTTAAGAAGTTACATAAACCAGCGTTAGTAGAAGCTCTTGAAAAGATCAAAGCAGGTGATTCATGCAACAAATTGATATTGACTTTTGATATTGTTTTTTGGAGCTGACTTTTGATTTTGTTGTGATTGCAGAGTTGATGCTTATGGGTTTTATATCCTTACTTCTAACTGCACTATCAGAACCGATTTCTCGAATTTGTATATCGGAAAAAGTTGCCTCCACGTGGCATCCTTGCAACAAGCCAGAAAAGGAGACCGACTCCGATGAAAAAGACAGCGGTGATAAATGTGGAGAGGGCAAAGTTGCATTTGTATCAACTTATGGGATTGATCAGCTTCACTACTTAGTCTTCGTTCTAGCTGTTGTTCACATACTTTACTGTATAATCACATACATTTTGGGGAAAACTAAGGTACTTAACATTAATCATTAGTTTGTGTCTTAATTATGTTTAATATTTTATTGAAGTTAAGTATTTAAATTGGGTTTCAGATGAGAAAATGGAAGCACTGGGAGAAGGAGACAAGAACCATTGAGTATCAATACCACAACGGTAACTAACTAGTTTTAGAAATTTAATGAAACGCCTCAATTGAGAAAATTTTAGAAATTGATTGAATAATTTGCACTGCTAGACCCTGAGAGATTCAGATTTGCAAGGGACACGTCCTTTGGGAGAAGGCATATGACTTTATGGAGTCGTTCATCGGTTTTCGTGTGGATTGTAAGTTGCAATACTTCTTTTTTTTTTTTTTTTTTAATCGAATCTTTTGTCATTACGAGAATTTTGAATCACAAAACTGAATTATATATGATTGTTATGATTTCAGGTGTGTTTCTTCAGACAGTTCTTTGGATCTGTTACAAAGATTGATTATCTTACACTAAGACACGGCTTTATCATGGTAAGTCAACACATACCACAATCGATCGTCTTGTCAAGGTTGTCATTGGAATTCCAAATTGAAATTTATTGTGTTGTGTCAATGTTTCAGGCACATTTGGCTCCTGGAAGCGAAACAAGATTCAACTTCCAAAAATACATCAACAGATCACTTGAAGACGACTTCAAAGTCGTGGTGGGAATCACTCCTACAATTTGGGTGATTGCCTGTGTAATGCTGCTGACTAACACCTACGGTAAGAACCAACAACCTGAGCACTTCTAAAGACCGAAAACTGAACCCGAAACTAACACTTTATTTATATTTATGTCAGGTTGGTATGCATATTTGTGGCTGCCATTTATTCCACTAGTGATAATCCTGATAATAGGAGCAAAGCTGCAAGTGATCATAACCCGAATGGCGTTAAGGATTCAACAGAGAGGCGATGTGGTTAAAGGGGCCCCGGTGGTTGAACCGGGTGATGATCTCTTTTGGTTTGGCAAGCCTCGACTAGTTCTCTTCCTTATCCATCTCTGCCTCTTTCAGAATGCATTTCAGCTCGCCTATTTCCTCTGGAGCCTGGTAATATTTTGATCTCTTCGAGGCCTAGTTGCAGTCAATTATAATTTAATAATGCCTTTTGCATACTCATTTGTTCTAATTCTTTTTCGATTTGTAATGTTTCAGTGGAAGATCGGAGTGAATTCTTGCATGCATAATAAGACTGAAGATATAGTGATCAAAATCGGCATGTGGTTAGTTTTCTAAGTTTTCTTAAAATTTAGCTCGAGTACGATTTCAATGAGTATTGAAACAATTTTTGATACGTTTTCAAAAAATTTGGAATTTTTCAGCGTGGTTATACAGGTTCTTTGCAGTTATGTGACTCTGCCTCTCTACGCCCTGGTCACACAGGTGAGAAACATATATGCTATACTTGAATATTTTAGGAAGTTCGTAAAAAAAGTACTTGAATATTTCAGAAAATTATACGATATAAACCCAATTCTTTTCAACTTATTAAAGGGTAACAGAACTGAACTGAAACAACTAACTTAAAACTTATTGACTAAAATACAGTGAATTTAAATCTTATATCAAAATTATTGAAATCTAAACTTGATGTGTAGATGGGGTCGAACATGAGATCAACGATCTTCAATGATAGAGTGGCAGCAGCACTGAAAAACTGGCACAACGAGGCGAAAAAGCATGCCAAAAATAGCAAGCATTCGAGTTCACACACACCATCTTCAAGCCGACCAGTGACACCTACATATGGAATGTCTCCAGTTCATTTACTTCAAAACTACAGAAGCAGTACCGCCCCTGATAGTTTGCAGGCCTCTCCTAGAAACTCGAACTATGAGCCCGATAATAGGGACCCGGAGGCTTTGAATTCGGTTAACACTCATGAATCTGATGAGCCTGAAAAGCAAGGGAATTCAGATGAGATTAGTTTTGAAGAGAGGAACCCGAATGTGAATTTGGCTGTTCAAGGACCGAGCTCGGTGCAATTGGCTCCAATCAGGACTCAACATGAGATTGGGGTTAGTTTAAGGGAATTCACATTTAGGAATTGATCCAAACAAGGTAGAAGTTATCATGTTTGGTACCGGAACTGAGAAAGTAGGATGTATATGTTTGTATGTTTGAGATTTTTCCTCCATTTTGTTGAGGGAGTGACTTGTGTTTTATTGTATAGTTGGAATTCTTTCTCTGCTTTTTTCTTTTTTTTTTCTAAATAACGATTGTTTGTATAGGAAGATTCGAAGTCTGATATTGTATGAACTGTAAGATTATTGGTTCAAATCCATTTTTCAATAGTCAGAGCTTCTAAAATGGTAAAAACATTTTACTCACTAGTTTACTAGAATACAATTACACCATCTCCAGAACTTCAATTCACTAGTTTACCTTCTCTTTCACATTTACATGGTGGAAACGGTTTGCTACTCAATCTAGCACTAGAAAGTTGCCCAGATTTGATGAAGATTAGAGGGATAACTAATTTGATGCAATAAATTGTTTCAGAAAATGCCAAGGTGAAGTTAGCATCTCTCCACATCAGTGTTGATCCTTGAAAAGCAATGGAGCACTACACATATTTTCCTTGTCCAAGTTAACAGTAGTTTAGTGTAAGAGAATAAAAGAAAGGCACTCCAATGCTTATACTAGCAAGGCCTTGAACCTACATTTCTACTCGAGAATTGAAGAGATGAAACGTTATTCTAGCCTTTTCATGGGTACTTTTTAGGACTTGAACGAAAATGCTCTCTTCGCCATTTCTCTCACTTTTGATTCTCTTTGCTGTCAACCTTTTTCCAATTAGAGGCACTAGTGTTCGTTTGCATTTTAAAGAGATTTTGCAAATTGAGAAACATTTCATGCCAACATATCACATGATAATTGCAATTAACCAGCTCAGTATCAAACTACTTATGCACAACTAAATTCCAATCACCACAAAATAACTTGCAAATTAGCCCAATGGATAAATTGAGCTCATATGTGCTGCAATTTAAAACCATGAAATGAAATACCAACCTACCAACCCAACACCGGGGAAAGGGCTGCAATGGATCCTAATTGCATTCGTTCATGATCTGCACTTATCTTAACAATGATTTACACTTCATTCCAACTTTCAGAAAAACCACCCCATTTAACGAATAGTAAAATTGAAAGACACTTCAAATGAAGATCCAGAACTAAAAAAAACATGTAATCCTTGATACATTAAACATCTACTCTTGAGTTCAAAATATCAAATGAAACAAAAATAACATCGTTTCTCTCTACCATGTGACGGTAGAAACAACCCAAAATTGAAGACATCAACATTTTCTAGCAGGGTTGACCTTAAGCAGATGCCTTTAAAAACGCTTGTCCAGGTTGACGGTTTGCCAAGGGCCCATGGCATCCAAGGAGCTGCCATAAATGCACCTCTCAGCAGACATCCAATGTTTTACCCGAAAAAATCCATGAAATTAGCAATTCAACAGAGTAAATTTCAGTGCAAACTAATAAGAATCATACCTTAGCATTGACACCATCAGGTACAATGCGATTTTCAGACTTCAATCTCAGATAATCAGTCCGGTTGAATTTGGTAAAGCCCCTGCAGATCATTCATCAAACAAAATAAGCATAGATTAAGGATTTTCATCACGGGGATAACAAATTGAAGTACTGATCGTTATTATATATCAAACATAAATTCAAGAAACACTACTAAAAGAAATAATCACAACAAAAAGAACCTTGCAACCTCAGCTTCAATCATGTGTAATGCATGAAGTGAAATGAAACAGAAGCAAAAATTCATCACAAGGTACATAAATATAACTCATTGAGAGATAAACCCCAAGATTATTTCATATGATTTAAACATGTGAAATATAAAAAACACCATGTTAAGGAACATCAACAAATGCTTGATCTGAAGAGAATACATTAGTTTACAAATCAGAATTAGCATCATAAGCATCAATGAATTCTGATGATGCACCATACTTGCATCTCAGAAAAACTAAAACCAGTAAGAAATCCAAGATTAAGCATTATTCTTAGCACACAATAAATAAGCCTGTGAAAACAACCTAGAGGAATGATTCACTACTTCATCTATTCATAACCACAGATAATTCTTAGCTCACAATAGCTCAGTGTGACAAAAGAGCATTGAAGAGTGTTTGTTTATTTATTTTTTTTATAAAAAAAAACTAGAATACTGATTGTGAAGAGCATCATAAGCATAAGTAACCCCTGTTTAACATCAATTAACAACTAACAACTAAAACAGCACAAAACATACAAAAACCCAAGAAGACAATGGAAGAGTTTGCATACCACTTCCTGCTGACAATGATCTTTTGACGCCCTGGAAACTTGAATTTGGCACGTCTGAGTGCTTCTTGAGCATGGTGACTGTTGCTGTCTTTGCACCTAACAGACAAGAGAACCTGGCCGATGGCAACTCTAGCACAAACACCCTGTGGCTTCCCAAAAGCGCCTCTCATACCAGTTTGGAGCCTATCAGCTCCAGCACACGAAAGCATCTTGTTGATACGCAGCACATGGAAAGGATGAACCCTAACCCTCAAATGGAAAGCATCCTTTCCTGCAAACTTGGCCATGTATTTGTTGCAGGCAATTCGGGCAGCCTCAAGAGCCTCACTGGAGACATTCTCCTTTTCCCAGGATACCAAATGCACACAGAATGGGAACTCGTCCACACCTTTCTTCTTCATCCCAACATCATAAATCCTGATCTTGGGATCTGGAACACCACGGCAGAACCGGGATTTCGGATACGGCTTGTTCTTGATTTGGCGGTAACATCTTGCAGGTCCTGCCCGAATCACAAGTAAAATTCAAGTCTTAACAAAATGTTCCAATCTCAATATTACGAATCCCAATCAGTTCAATACAGATAGAAATATGAGACAAACAAGAAAAAGAAAGGGCGAAATGAGCGTATAGATGATTCAATTAGAAGAGAGAACTTACTCCTCCCCATGGCACTGCAGCAGCGAAACCCTAGATTAGAAAACGAAAGGGAACCCTAGATTTATACTGAGAGAGAAACCCAACTCAAAATGAGAGGCTTAAGAGTGTGCATTTCTTGTTGGACTGGGCCTTAATCATCTGTAGGTCTTCCGAAATTTGTGTGTGTTTTTGTTTTAAGAAAAAAGGATTTAAATGAATTCAAGTAAGACCGGTGATACAAGATGGTGGAGATAAAGTCCACATCCCACCGAGACCATCCAAACTTGCAGCTTTAGCTAGCAACAAAATTCACTTTTCGGCTGACCCAAACAAAAGATCTAGCTAAAATCTTACAAACCATACCAAATCGATTCTCCATCTTGAAAGAATTGCTACATTGGTATTACACTTCACTTGGGATAAATGAGGTGACTCCCATCCATTTAGCTCTATACTAGGTGAATTTTCCAAAACTAGACCAATGCAAACAGTATGTAAAACATATTTGTGGACAAGGTATAAACTGATTGATTTTGTGAATACTCTGCGATAATAGTTTACATGTTTTGTTATTCATGATATAAATTTGTATTAATCAACATTTTTTTTGAAATCAAAATTAAAGTTAAAATAATTTTGTAAGTTGGTCAAATTCAAAATGTGTTTGCTTCAAATAGTATGAAACTAAATTATTTAATTGGATTGTATTGAAGAAATTATTTATTTACATATATTTATAAATAAATTAATTTATATATTCGTATTTGAACGTTGTAGTAAAATAGATCTATACTCACAATTGACAATTATAAAAAAGGTAAATACATCAAACCGTGCTTAGTGATCGAGCCTTTTACAAGGTATAAAATGACGTTTGTTTTAGAGCATCTCCAATAGAATGTCTATTCTATTAATTTTATTGATACATAAGTATAAATAAAAATTAAATTAAAAATTATTCTTCAATAGAATGTTCATCCCCATATTTATTATGCACATTGTCGTTTGAACTTTCACATACAAATATTCAAATAGAAGATGGTACAATTAATTTTATATTATTTTAATATTGATCTAGTTTGTTTAAGAAATTATTTATTTTTTATTATTAAATTATATTAAAAAAATCAAAATTTACATTCAATAAACAATCTATTGTAGCTATATTTTATTTTGTAGTGTTTATTTTACCACATCAATTTGAATGTCTATTTTCCATACCACATAATAATAAAATCCACATTTTATTGGAGATGCTCGTAGTTGAACGGTATCTCGTATGATTATTTCCGCATTTTTCAATTTCGAAAAAGAAACAAATACATCAAACCATGCAACTTCTTCTTAACTTGCTCCTATTTTGTGTGTCTGTTTGATAAAAAAAAAATTGGACTATATTGAAGGGAGCTTAGATTAAAAAGAAATGAAAAGATGAAAACCACAATTTTGTAAATTACAAATAAAATACATCTACATTCATTTCCTTTCCAAATAATTCCCATACATCTACATACATTTCCTTTCAAATTCACTTCTCCGTATTTTATTGAATTGACAATAAGTACAAAACACTATAAAAACTGGAATAGTCTTGGGCTGCGATCTTCATTAGCACAACTTCATCTGGTAAACTAAAAAACAGCGAAAAATTTAACATGTCTAAATACAAGTCATGACAACTCTCTTATACCACAAAAACGATCACTGTTACAATCACTGATAAAACCGTACTAAAACCAGGTCGTAAAATTACCAAAATTCCAAAACCTGAAGTAACTGCTGCTGGAGTTGGTTGGACTTTTGGAGCGTTTAATTCTTGTATGCTCTGTGAAACTAAAGCCGAATTCCCGAGATACGATCTTGTGAGTTTCTTTACCACTGATAATTGCTGCATGCTGCAAAGCAATTCGGGTTTGGTCAATGTGTGTTGTTCATACTATAGGAAGCAAAATTTTGAAGTATACCTTGGGCTAAGTAAGAAGCCAGGGCCATTTCTTCTCCAGGTAGCATTGGTCAATGTTTGCAGAATGGCTGATTTCTTTTCACCTGGAATGGAGTTGCTTGACACTATCACATTTGCTGGAATTCTTCCGAGTCTGATTCATATAGTGAATTCATTGGTACTATGATTCAAAGGATTTTAAGGTCCCAAAAATGAAACGAAAGGGAAACCAAAGCCAAACTTACGAACAAGATCCAGGATAACCGTTGATTTCTCTGCAACCACCGTTTGGACAGAGATACCTGCATTGCCATGACCCATAAGAAACAGAGGCTAAATCCGTCAATGCCCATTTTAAAGGCTTTCCGTCGACCCTTGAACTTGCAAGTTGGGGTGAGCAAATTCGGTTGTTCAACTGAATTATATTATAAGTTTTATCAAATCGAACAAAAATTATAATAAAATTCGAATCAAACCTAATTTGCTCACACATGGTGTTTGGTGACAAACTATTTAAATTGGGGGAAAAAAGTAAATGAAAATTCAAAAACATAATCCAATGAAACCACATACATGAAGTCTCGAATCGACTTTGTTGACCACGATTGATTGTACGGACCCTCCAAAGAGTACAAAAGGGCAGTATCTCCTCTAACAAACGCAACATCTCCCATCTCCTCAACAAGGCACCGAAATGCTCCCGAATGACCACCATACAAATTGTTAGAATATGAATCACATGTTCCATTCTCATTTCCACAGCCACTACAAACACCGCCTTGCTCAAATTCAGAAGGAGCACACACTTTGGAGAAAAATTTGGTGGCAACATCTTGACCGTTCATTTCATCAGAACCGAAAAATGTGTTGATGTGATGAATTGGGAAGTTCCAACCAGCAGCAGTGGAATGGCCACCGTGGCATGATCTGTGGCCCTTGAAATCCATCAGAGTGATGTCTTTCTTCTGCTGGCATGCTTTTCGGTTGACCAGAATCACTGCATTGTAGCTTTCGGCTTGATCGCAGTAAACCTCGTTTGCAATGGCTTTCATTGAGTAGGTAGTGAATGCAGTATAAGCCATTCCTGCTTCTATGTTTATTATGTCTGATTTGCCGTTCTTTATTGACTCTAGGCACTGCTCTGTTGTGTCTTTCTCTATACTGTAGGGAAGCAATAACCAAAAGATGAACTTTTGTGAACATTGAAATGAAACTCAGGAGATTCCTTTTGCTTTAAGTAGTCTAAAATTATATATTATAGAAGTGCCACCGAGCATCAAATGCAAGGAGTTTTTCTCACGTGTCTCTCTTTGGTAAAAAATAAGTTGGAAAAAAAATTTGTGTGTAGGTGTTTTGTGTCTATCTTTGACTTACCTTGCTCTGAAAGTACTTCACATAATCCTTTTTCTAATGGGAAAGGATTCTCTGCAG
>CAOJBJ015861383.1:0-19275 GCA_948291685.1 Euphorbia celastroides | reverse complement strand
ATTGTCATTTTGAATCTTGAACCGAAAATTAATTTACTTTATTGCTATAAATAAGAATGCTTATACCATTTTTAACATTTAAAAAGTTTAAGAAGATAATAAAAAAATATATATTTCAATAATTTAGTATGTAATAATTTTATTTTATTTAGATTTATATTTCTTTACTAAAAAAAATTAAAAAAGTTAAAAAAATTACAATTCCGTCTAGGCGGCGCTTAGACCCCGCCTAGGCGTTTGAAACCTCGGCCACCCAACTAGCGCCTAGCATTTTTTAAAACATTGATCTTGGATATATCCTGTTATATCCTAGATATATCATCATATATTCACTATATATCCAGGATATATCCTGTTATATCATGGATATATTGAAGCTCGGTCGGGGCGGTAACAGTGGCTGGATCTCGGTCGGACGACGACGACGACGGTGGCCGGATATATCATCTTATATCCTGGATATATATATATAGAACGTGTTGAATGTAATTTTTTTAGCTATTTGGTCAGTAGATGAGATGGTTTTATTAGGCTATGTGTTTAGCCGAGATATATGTTTCATATTGGTTAGATCATGTAAATTACTCTAAAATTTAATTTAGATGTACAGGATATAAATAAACAATAAATAATAGGCCAAAAGTTGGCATTCACCTAATATATCCTCTCTAGTTTATTGAGCCCAGAAGGTACACTTTGTATCTTCTTTCGTTTCTGGTTCCTGCACATTTTTTCGACTTTGGGATCTAAACCCTGGGCAATTAAGGACTGTCTCTCCCTCTCCCTCTCCCTCACTCACGGCCTCCATCCATTCTCCATTTTTCATTGTGTAATTCTACTGCTATCTTGCTGCTAGAATTTCAGCCTCTCAATTTTTTCTAAATTCGTTTTAATAAATAGATGCGGGGGCACAAAAAGCCTTTACGAAATGCAGAGACTAGATGCCGGTTCGTGAATATTTTCCGGCAGCCGGTGCCGCCCCTGCTATGCTGCTAGCTTATCGATCAAAGAACCGTTAAGCTTTTGCTTGCTGTTTCGTTTGAATTGGGTGGTGACTTATTTGTTTCTTGTTAGTACGGTGAGTATTGAACTGATTGCACAATTAAATTGGGAATACAATGTTTATATTAGTATGTTTTTTAGTTTATCAAATCTGGACAAGGATAACTGGAGAAACTTCAACTAAGAGGTGGGAAATTATAAAAGAAAAACAGAATTATTTGCTATTTATTAGACTTTAGGTCTAATAATTCTGGTTATAGTTTAGTGCTTTCTTTTCTACTGAAAACTCAATATTTTCTGCAAGATTAGCAACAAAAGATTAAAGCAATTGTACGGGCTATTTTAGTGGTTGAAATGATAAATTTTGAGGGATCCACCCCTTAAGGGTGTATGTGAATGACTTTTTTGTGCCTCTTGAATCTCAGTGTTGTGAGCGAGTGAAAGATGCTATGGCACACTTGGGTATTTTACATTTTGGGCACCTTATTTGGAACTTAAATTGTAGTTCATTTTATGAACTAGATAATAATAGAAGATGGAGTCATCGGAGCGAGAAGAAGATGGAAAAATTACAGGAGGTAATCAACACCTGAATGTAGATGATTTTCTCAGAGAAATGGGCAAGAAAGCTGCTTGGAGTGTTAGCTCCTGCAAACCAGGCAATGGCGTTTCTTCTTTGCGAGATGATAATCTTGATACCTTTTGGCAGTAAATTAACCTTAACTCAGTTCTTATATATGTTTTTAATTTGTAGCTCCATTTCAGTGAAAACCTTGCTTACTTTATATGTTTATGTGTGCATGTGTTAGATCGGATGGTGCACTGCCGCATCTAGTGAACATTCAATTCCAGAAGAAAGAAAAATTGCAGGTATGAAAATTTGATACTTTACCTTTCCAGTGAAATATTGTCTAGAATGTGGAAAATTTTCATTGTTATGTTTTTTTCAGTTGGTTGTACTCTACATGGATTTTAAGCTTGATGAGAGTTATACCCCCAGTAAGATTTCTGTTCGTGCTGGTGATGGATTTCATAACTTGAAGGTGTCAATCTGTTTCTTTTCTTTTTTTAGCCACCCTTTCCATTTTATTGGGTTGACTCTGTTTTCATGTTTAAGTTTGATTGCTACAAATATACTTCAGGAGATCAAGACAGTGGAGCTTGTGAAGCCAACTGGCTGGGTGTATCTATCCTTATCTGGAAATGATCCTAGGTAACATCACTATTTCCTGTGCCTGATTTTCTCCATTTTTTCAAGAGTCTGTTTCTCATGCTTTATATTTCCTTTGCTATCAAAGTTTAAGTTGATTGAAGATATAGTTTTCTTTTTCTTATGCTCAAATATAAGTCACAAGGAGAAAACTTTATGGTCATTTCTTGTTAGAGTTGATATCTGAACAGTTTTCAACTATAAGTGATGTGGTCATGAATTTTCCACTGCTTCTTTACTTGATACCATCATGTAGTTTTTGAAGAATTATGAAGTCTTAGCAAATGTTAGTTGTGTTAAAGTGTTTGAAGCACATATCTTGGTAAAATCGAGTTTCAATTATTTTTGTTCTGCCAATGACTTGCACTCTTGGATGGTTAGAACGAAATCTCAATGATGATTAAGTTATTAGATTTATGACTTCCTTTGACCCATCAACAGTATCTCCAAACAATATCTGACACTGAGAAGTCATAAATTTTTTCAGATGAGAAGGCCATTTCTCAATCGTCACTTATGCTGCACTTGTATTATAACAGCTTGCATCCTTTCTGAGAACGTCTACATTTTTTTCATTATTTGCATCTCGACTCAAAAACAACAGATCAAGGTTCAAAGTGACATCTAATGTGAGAAATTTTTTTCTGTCGCTCTTAGTTATTACTGTAACACATTGGATGAATGTCGGCAAATATACCGTTAAACCCTTCTTTCTGTTGGCATTTTGTGAAAGCATGAAAGTGGAAGTAAGTACCCAAGTCGACCGTATGCTGATGCAGTCTAGTTGGAGGTTGTTTTGGGTTTATATTATGTATTTAGTTCTCTGGTTTGTTGCAGTGTTTTAAAAGTCGCTAGGCACTAGTCGGGCGGTCAGAGGGTTTAGGCGGCTAAATGTTAGTCAGGCGGGGCCTAGGCGGAATTCAGGCGGATACTTAGGCGGAGTAATATTTATATTTTTAAAATATTTAATAATATATAAAAAAATTTAAAAAATAAATATTCGAAAATATAATTTATTTAATTAAATTTACATAAAAAAGATTCAGTGTTTTGAAAAATCCCGCCTAAACCCCGCCTAGGCGGCCGTCTGGATGCGATTTTCGAAACACAGGCGCCCGACTAGTGAAAATCTCCATGATGTTTTAAAAAACCACGCTTAGCCCGAGTTTTAAAACATTGGTTTGTTGTGATAGTGACATTTTGCCAGAGAAGACAAGAGAAAAAAAAACAAGGAGCTAATATTTTTCTAATACTTTTGGCAGGGAGACTTTCGTGAATACATTTATGCTACAAATTGCTGTGCTGTCAAACCATCTAAATGGAAGGGATACTCATGTGCGCCAGATCAAAGTTTATGGGCCTCGACCGTGAGTCATCTTAATGTTTTCTTTTAATAAAAAAACCAAGTGTTGAAGCTCTTGTTAAAGTTGTCCTTTTAACTGCTGCACTATAGGAACCCATTTCCACATCAGCCTTTTCAATTCACGTCAAGAGATTTTATCACATATGCCAATTTGAGATGAGATTCGTGACATTAAGGAGGAGTATTGAAGCGGGACTGTGGCTGAATTGAATGAAAAGATGCAACTTCCACTCCGCATCTTTTATGTTTGGGTAATGAGGGTAAAGGCTATTGAGGTGATTGTGAAAATCGACCTTGCTGGGGTTTCTTTTGTTTGATTGTGAGATTTTGCATTAGTTGGATGAGCTTAATGCCGATGTTTCTGATGTCTGGGTGTTTGTGTTTGTAAATTACGGTGATCTATGAGTTTCCTGTTGTACTGAATGTGTGAAACTATTGAAAAATATCACATTTCACTGGGTTTTTTTGTTTGTATTATCTGTAAATTAACTCGCTGAGATTGTAGTTTGCTGGAAGCACATCAAATCCATTCTTAAGCAACCGACTTGTCAAAGCTGATATGCAGTTGATTTTACTTCAGAGAAGAACGTTGGGATTGCTTTGACTTTATTTGATTTATAATGATTTAACGAGATTGATGTTTATATAGGACTTTTTAATGTAGTTATTTGAGAGGTTACAACGGGTTTGAAATTTTATTTAAAATGAACAGATGACAGTTAAAGATGTTTCTCTTCATTGACTTGTTAAACACCTGTAAAATCTAGACTTTGATTCAAATTGTAAGGAAAACTATTCATTTATCATACCACTCATGAAAAATCAAAATGATTAGACGTACGTACCAAAAGAAATACATGAAGCAAGTGGCTAGACAAGTTACGTAACAGAACAGGCTCACAAAGTTGAGGATTCTTAACACATTTATGACTTGATAATTTCCCATGTGGATATCTCCAACAAGAATAACTTATATACAGACAGAAAGCGCTTGTTTCAACTTGAAAATCAACCAATCGGTATAATTACAGTCTTCTCAAGATCAGTTTTCTTGGAAATCAACATTTACAAAAGCTGAAGCAAGTATTCCATAGCCATCACCGCATCTCTCGATCTGCATCGAACAAATGCCTAGGTTATATACTGATTAATTAACCAAAATTATCACCATATTAACTTCAAATGATAAATTAACCCAAGTATCGAAAAAATTAATTAACCAAGTACTTGATGTTGCAAAAACAATGAATAAAATCCTTATTTCAAAAAATATGAAAAGGACTGAAAGCTTAAACAATGAACTTTGTTGACTCAAGACTTGTACGTGGCGATGATTTCTCTTTGTGGCTCACGCTTTCTCAATTTGGTTATGCAACATTTCGTCTCTTGTTTACAAATGGCCATTTCTCTCTGCTCCAAACAGCGGTGAACTTTTAACATTTTTATATATCATTCTTAGAAAAATTCAACTTCGATATTTGTTTTCAGTAATGCATCCGTCGTTTTCTATCTCTATTGCCTAATTCGACTCCTCGCCATTCTTCTGCCTGCTCAAATTCTCTGTTTCCTACGGTACGCCTCTTTCAAATGCTACCAGTTGATTCAAGCTTCACCTTCTATTTTTTGGCTATTAGATTTCACGATACGACTTCTCGTATTCTTGATTTCTGCCATTGGTGTTTTTGTATTACCATTTCAAATTCCCGCTGTTGTTTTTTTTTTCGCTTTCCAATGTGCATGGCATTTCATGTTTTAGGGTTTATTTGAATATAGAATCAAAGGACCATTCCTATGTTCATTTTCATATAAAACATAGGAAATTGATTGATTATTAAAGACTTTGCACTCCGATGGAGATAGTTTTGAGCAACCTAAACATTTTTTCGTACTCTCGCCTATGTTTCATGATGAGGTTTCTGGCATTATATATGCGCTTGTATTTGCGATCTCGTGGTCTTCTTTTCTTGCAAAGTAAGCTTCAAATTAAACTTTTAAGCTTGACATAAACCCTTGTGATTTTGCTATTACCAATGACTCTTGTTGTGCCGTTGTGGAAACAACTGAAAACGGTTGTTTAATAATATCCAATCACATAACTTGATTGATACCAAAAAGGCTTAAAGTTAAAAAAAAAAAAAAGCTGTTGGAGAATTTTCTAAACACCCGCTTATTTTATTTCCCGAGTTTGTACCCAGGCTTTTTCCCCTTCTGTTTATCTCTTTGAAGGATAAGTCTACTATGATGATCCTAGAATCTAGTTATAGGAAGAATATAGTTTTCTTCTTAGTTAAAGGGTTCATGCAGAATGAACCCTTTAATCTCTACCAGTTGGGATCACTGAGAGAACACTTTTACCTAAGAATGTGTTTTGAAACATATATGCTTGCTTCAATATAAAATCCTTCACAAATGAATAATATTAAAAATTGAGTAATAACTACAAATTACATTATCTTCTCTACATAAAATGTAATCACTGTTAAATGCTCAATAGTAGAACAGCAGCTCTTTTTGGAAGACCAACACGAATGGACTAGTTTACGGAATCAATAAAGATAAAAACACATCTCCAAACTAATATGTCATGTCATTTTGTTACTCTTACATTGGCTATGTTTCATAATAACATGAACATTCATTACTCATTAGACCAAGGAGACAAATTATATATTTTGATATGTGAATATGTATACAAGTGAACTTTTCTCACTTGACTTATCTTGTTTGCTATGTAACTGTAGGTATTGTCGGTAACAATAACCAAACTGTTATTGATCAGAAACTTTCTGGAGTATTAACTCATTTTTTTCTGTTGTTGTATTGATTAAGGAAAGATTAAGCTAGAATAGGCAATGAAATGATAAGCGAAAATGACGTTTTGTGGCGAACCTAGCAAGGTATGGCTTATGATTCTGATGGTGAATCCAGAGGTGGTGGAAGTTATCAAACAAACATTGGAGATTCCTCTATATAAAAGATGAAGCAAATAAATGATCTTCTGAGAATTCGTGCCTTTTAATCGCAGAAAAATTTTAATTTTTTGTTTATTTTTTGATTTTGGTTTAAGTTTTGTTTTTGTTTTAAAATATTTTCTAAGTAAGATGTCTACCTTCATTTCAGAGCTAGTTTGCACCATTTTTGTAATATTTGATGTCAACTTTCTTCTTGCTTGGATATATGTAAAATATTTTGAGTTTTTTTCATGCTTACCATGATTAGAATATACTAAAGAGAATTGTTTTGCATATAACAACATTTGACATTTCTTTTGCAGTTGGTACTTATTTGATAAGAGGGTAGAATAAAGGGACTACAAATTTGGAGAAGATGAGATGACTAATAAGTTGCCAATGGCTTTGTGGTTTTTTTCATGGTCCATAAGCTTGCATTGAGTGAAATGAGCTTCTTTTAGCTTGAAGCAATGGCCTTTTACAAGAGCATTTGAGTATCAAAAGAGCAAGTTGGAACAGAGCTCTTAGCTTGATGAAACAGAAAATTTGATTTGAGGTTAACCCATCAGCTGACTTGCATTTAGGTGCTTGCTATAATATAATCTTGAATTTGGGTCAGAGATGAATTTAGTTGTGCAGAGTTACGTCAAACAATGAAGCTCAATGCTATGGACACTGTGCAAGAAATTGCCATTTACTTCCATAGATTCCACAACCTTGACCTTTTTCAGCAGGGGTATGAGTGTTTATAATTTTTATTTCAAGTCTGCTTATTTTTTTTCTAACATTTTTCAAATGGCCAATTATAATTGTACCATCTTAATTTCTTTTCAGATTCTATCAAATTAAAGTCAGCATGAAATGGGAAGATAGCGTACGTACTACTTCAGAAACTCCTCCCAGGGCTGTCCAATATGAAGGTATACTACTCTTATCACCAATATCAGAAGTTATCTTTTATAGTTCCAATTTTCTTGTATATTAAATTATCTACCTGTTACTAATGGGATTGTCCATCCCAAAGGAAAAGAATGACTAATAAGGAGCCTCTTGCTTTTTTTCTTATGAGAATTGCTTATGTTATTAATCATATTACTTCCTCCTGGCCATTTAAACATAGAATCTTGTAGTTTGTAATTCAGTTTTTTTATCTGTTTCTAGGATATAGGTATACTGCAGTCTTGTTTAATTTGTACATCAGGTTGATATCTACGGTACTACTAAACCTTGACATTTTGCATAAGAATACACAATGCTGTTTCAATATATAAAAGCATATTAAGTTCAAGTTAATCTTATTTTCACTTAGAATCGGATCTTTTTTTCTTCTTCCTTGGTTTTCCCAATGTACTTTTTTCATCAGATTTAGTACATATCTTCCAAGTGGTACAACTCAAATTATAATATTTCATTTCTCTTTCTTACTTTATAATTTACAACAAATTTCTTTCATAATCTAGTTTTAGCAACTATTTTTTGCATGATACAAGTGTGAGTATAAATAATTGAAGACAACAGTGATTTCTTGTCTGTTTTGTGTACCCTAGCTCATGATTTGAGTTATGACTATATATGTGGGTCTTGGAAGATCGATGATACTGAGAACAGCTTCTTAACACAACCTTTTTGGATCAAATATGCTAGGCAAGACGTTCACTTAACCATCATGATCTCTTTTGATTTGTCTCTTAGTAATCGTGAGGTAAGAAGTTCTCTAACAATATGCTTGCATTAACGTAATTTTTATTTCTCTGCTATTTTTTGTTATCAAATTCTGGTGTAACAGTAAAAGTTTCAGAAGGAATCAAAATAACGAACACATGCATTTGTCAACAAAATTTAGCTTGAGTGGAAAGATAGTTGTTCATTATTTGGCCAGAAATTCAATTTTTAACCTCGAAACCTTAATTGGGAGATGTTTCATTTGAAGTTTGACCATTGAAAATGATCCAACGATAAACTTTGACCTTTTGATTGGCTCATGATTTTAGGTTCCACCCACATCTGCTGTTATATTGAAATTTGAGCTTCTGCAATCACCTGTGAAAGAGAATAGGTGATTTGAAAACAATTTATTTCCAAATTTGTTCGCAAAAATCGTTTTCTAATCCTACCATTGTCTGATTATGTGCAGGATTGAATCACTTTGCATCCCTCCTAAAGCTCTTCTAGGATTGCATGCATATTGCCCTATCCATTTTGACATTTTTCATGCTGTGCTAGTTGAAGCAAGTATCCATGTCTGTCTATCAAATTCTGGTTCTTCCTCACGCATTCCCAAGTTTGTCACTCTTTAACAATCATAATTATTAATAGTCTAATTTCAAATCCTAATAAATTACATGTATTTTGTTTGACTTGGTGTATTGGGTAATTGCAGAGGTTCTTACCATCTAGGAGATGATGCTGATGAAAATATTGATAGATTCAAACAAGTATGCCCGAGTTTAACTCTTTTATATATGGCTAATTTCTTAGTCTCTATTGCTATTTAAGAGGGTACATTTGTCTACATTATGTTTCAAATGACTTATTGCATTTAGTCTCTAGTAAAGATTTATGATAATATAAGGTTGTATATACAAACTAATAGAACTTTTGCATATTGATTCTTTTAATAAACTTTATTTTTTTCAAGGTTTTCAATTGTACAAATTCTTTCATTTGTGTCAAATATAATCCATCCACAAAATATTTTTCTAGTGAGAATTGAGAAGGTTACACCTAGAATTAATAAGTCTCATTGGAGGACAGCGGAGACAAGAATATGGTATTGAACTTTTAAGATTTTATGTTCAATAATGTTTGACCAAATATTCTCTGAAGTTTCTTTGGAATGATAACACTAGCATTTGATATCTTTGAAGCTTACTTGTATGTGCTTACATGTCTAAGTCTGAAGATTGGTTATTGGTAGTCTGAATTTATTGAAGAAGATTCATGCTTATGGTTATCCACCTTTTGCATTTATTTTGAAACTCCTATTATTTCAAATTGATCAGGCATTGAGTTCGATAGGTTTTGGTGGAAAAAAGAAGATCATGCTTGTACAATCATTGATAATTGCCCGCGACACTTTGCTCGAACAGCTACAAAGAATTAGCAGATCCATTGATCAAGCCATTGATCTAACTGATTTTATATCCAAAATGAATGATGTGAAGATTTCTGATTCAATCATGAACATGTATCCTTGTAGCTATATTGAAGCTGGGCCGACATACAATTTACAAAACGATCTCGAGGTATTGTCTTTATTTTCAGCAGCAGAATTTTCTGGTTGTTATATTTATTCTGTTGTTTTCAACCATATTTCTGAAATGAAATGTGGCCTTGCTTTTTGCAGAAGGATTCTCTTGTGAACATTTTAAATTTGTTGCGCACTCAACTATCATACCTGTGGGGCACATTTTTGCAGTTCCATAGGTTTGCTTTTGCTCTTGCTTAACCAGTCACCAAAGTTTATATCATTGAAAATTAGATAATGATCAGGACATTCACACTATTAATTTGTGGACTCAATTAAACTTATTGTTGTTACCATAATGTAGACTTTTTCCTCAATTACAGATTAACAAAAACGTCTTTGATTTATTTAAGTTGATTTATCGAAATATAATCTATAATATTTTAGTAAATTAATGTGGTATGATTGTTAGTAGAAATGAAAAAAGAAAAACTTTTGGTTCGGAATATTTAGTTTCGTTTTTTTATAAATTAAGGATTGTTGTTTCTCTTTTTGTTGCAAAATAATAATGTTTTTTCGGGGAAAAATATTCTTGTGTGACTCGTTGATGTGTCATATGTATAATGTTTAACTTGATAATGTGTTAATCATCAAATGAGTGGAGTTGGAGACTATTTGTTTTTGGTACTGTGTTTTATAACATTATCAATTTGCGAAAATACGAAACCTTTTTTTCGCACATGACTATAACCAATCAAAGACTTGTTCTGCTTGGATAACTGTCAGTGTTCAATTTTTTCATGCTCATCTTTTGCTAGTTTATAGAATAACTGACATCTAGTATTTTTTGGCTGTATATGGGCTAACCATCATTTTTTCTTAACAAAAAAGAGGTTTGAGGCGGGGAGTATTTATTGGTTGCATTATCAAAATACATTCGTTAAGGTCACTAAAAAATATTGCTTCTTTAGAATTTGCAGTAATGAGGGATTTAAACAAAATTTTTCCCCGGTTTCACATTGAAAAGAAAGAGAAGAACAATACCAAAAAACTTGCACAGTTTCCATTATTATGCTTCTTGACAATTTGACACATGTTTATGAGATTACGTTCTGGAAGTCAAATTAATTAGAAGCTAAGACAGTAATTGATTGCAGGAAAAACAAAACAATAATACTTGAGTATTTGTGGAATGAATGGGCTGAGGATCGTAAAGCAGAGTGGTCAATATGGATGGTGTACTCTAAGGTTGAGATGCCTCATCATTATATTAGTAGCAGAAATCACGATTCTTCCCACCATGTTGTTGACAAAAGAGTTACAAGTTTCTGGAAATTACCTGATGAAGTAATAACCCTTCTCTAATCTCTGTATGTAATTTATTGTCATCATTGAATGTACATTAGCATAAATAAAGTCTGGCATATTATGATTTAAATTCAACTTAGAATTGGAGCCCGGTTTGTATTTCTAGGTTTTACTGCTCAATTTAGAAATACAAATATGATCAACTTTTTTTTTGCCGACTTCTGTGTAATTTAGTCTTACGAGTAATGATGTATAAAATGAGTGGATACAATAGGTAGAGTGAAACAACTGAATTAGAAGGTTGTGGATGGTTTGAAATATTTTGTCAGTTTTCAATGTGAATATTTTGTTGTGTTAAATGCAGCCTATCCATCTTGCAGCTACACGATCTGAACTTCATTGGCGAAGCATTGCACAAATGAGGGTGAATTTGAAAATGCTCATTCTCTGATTTCTTATCCTCAACTCTGCGTTGTTGAATTTTCATTTAAATTAGGGTTTGGTTTGGTTGGGTTGCAGATGAATAATCAGTCAATTCAAGACATGTATATATTTGGAGATCCCTTTCGAATGCCAATTATTTTTGTGGAGCGTGTCGTAAATCTCCCAAGGCGCACACTTAGCAACAATTCTTACTTCAGGAATTTAAATCCGATTGACTCATCAGGCATGCTCACTGCACTTCCTGCTGAAGCTCTAAAGAAGATCCCTCATCGTCTTCATTCACAAAAAAGAGGCCAAGTCTTAAAGGTTGTTGTGTTTGTTCATGGATTTCAGGCAAGTCTTATCTTGACTCTTTTAGTTATGTATTCCTGCTTCTTAATTTGGTGTTTGATTGATCAAATTCCTGGCAATTGATTTATCAAATAGGGACATCATCTGGATTTGAGACTTGTTCGAAATCAATGGCTTTTGTTGGACCCCACGGCAGAAGTTCTCATGTCCGAGGCAAATGAAGATAAAACAACAGGAAACTTCAGTGAAATGGGGCAAAGGCTTGCACAAGAGGTGATCTCTTTCTTGAAAAAGAAATCTGGAAAACTTTCGAAATCGAATTCCTTAAAAGATGTAAAGCTCAGTTTCGTCGGGCATTCCATTGGAAACATCATTATTAGATCCGCATTAGCAGGTAATCTCTCTTCTGGGCCTGCTTGGGATTGTTTTCTGAGCTGCTTTTCCAAAGAGTTGCTCTCACAAGCTTTTCCTAGAATAGTAGATTTTGGCCTTGCCGACATATTTCACCCCTTCATATTAATAACTTAGGAACGGATATTTCTTTCCCATAACAAAAAGTCTGCTGCTTCTAAGGATGGAGTTATTCGGGTCAACAGCCTGGAAAAGCAGTCCCAAACTGGCCCTACATTAATTGCAAAACACTTTGCTAGTAGAATATAACATTACTTATGTTGGCGGTCACAGAGAGCACCATGGAACCATATAGAAAGTACCTTTACACGTATGTTTCGATATCTGGCCCACAATTGGGGTATCTCTACAGTTCAAACTCTTTATTCAATTCCGGTATGTGGTTTATGAAGAAGTTCAAGGGAACACAATGCATACATCAGCTCACCTTTACAGACGAGCCAAATCTCAAGAACACTTTTTTCTACAGGCTCTGTGAGGTACTCGATCCGTTTTGTTTCACTAGCCATGTTTTAGAACTGATTTATTGATAATTTGTTGTTGCGGGTTCAGCAAAAGACGTTGGAGCACTTCAGGCATATAATACTGATATCGTCCCCTCAGGATGGGTATGTGCCATATCATTCAGCTAGAGTAGAGTTAAGCAGAGCAGCGGCTATGGATTACTCGAAAAAGGGAAGAATATTTGTGGAGATGTTGAATAATTGCTTAGATCAAATTCGCGCCCCGACCTCGACCTCTGATGAACGGGTTTTTATGAGATGTGATGTTAATTTTGATACATCATCATTTGCCAACAATTTGAACACCTTTATCGGGCGAACTGCTCATATTGAGTTCTTGGAGACTGATGTCTATGCAAGATTCATCATGTGGTCATTTCCTCACCTTTTTCGTTAGGAGATCTTCCTTTTCTTTTTGGGATGGACTTGTCTTTTGATTCTAGTTTCATCAATTTGCATTTTGTTTCAATTGATATTGAGGGTATTTGTTGATTAGGAATTCTTGTACATGATGTTGATATATGTTAAATGTATATATATACAAGTTTATCATCCTCTTGTCAATTGTTTGGAAAAGAGATTTTGATCATATATGTTATGAGCCTTCATTTATCGGTGAACCCATTTAAAGTAGTCTTTTCCTAATGTGTTTTCATGATTCATTTATATAAACTGATTGCATTGGTTTTAATAAACCATTCTTTAACCAGACAGTGTAAAAAATACCACTACCACTAAAGGTGGAATCACATTTCAATTTGTACCTGCTGTCGTTGAGATTTATGACGTTTGTTCAAATCTCTTAACCTTAACTTGTCTCTCTTTAAAGGTCCCCAAATTTAGTTCGATATCGATATGATTCTATGCTCTCTAACTACGCCCTACTCTTCTTCTTCGCATAGTACAGACTGTTTGTTCCTCCACTCACCCATTTTCTCTCCTCCACATTTTCCTTTATATTCTCCATCTTCTCCCCTTCCATTTCCACCATTACGGCCACTTCAACCAACACTTTCTGCAGCTCTCTGCAATTCCATCGCTCCTTCATTTTCCCCCAATTCATCACTCGATTCCTCTATGTCCGCCGCAATTTTCTTGCTTTTCCAATTCCACGTAACTTAAGAAGGAATTTGTCATCAGGTCGTTCATCTTTAGTAGGAAAATCAATCAAGAAAGATGAGTTGAATCAGAGCAGTAAATGGAGTTTCTTGAGCAATGAACAATGCAAGAAAAGAGAAGGGATTTCTAGAATTTGATTTGATTTTCAGTAATTTATATCAAGAATTTAGCAACGGCATACTTAACCGTTGCTATCAACTGCTGTAGCATAACATGAGAATTAACTCCAAAGCGAAACCGTGTTTTTGGTGTCTTGTTGCAGTTACAAACTCTGATGATTAACGCCAACTAAAGGCAAGAAAGAACTTAGAATTTGAAGGCCAGACTAATTAACAATAATTTATTAGCCATCAACAGTTGCATCAAGCAGAACCAAATTAGTGACATAAGAGTACAATCCTGTTCTGTAGCAAAATATAGAATTGATCAAATAGATGGATTAGAAAAGCAAAGGTACAAAAGCTAACAATACATAAAAATAAAAGTTCCCCTACGGCACTCTTTATGGTGAAAACTGAACATGTTTAAAGCACATGAATTCAATGACCCAAGCAACGAAGATAACATACACTGTCCAACAATGTTGAAAACATAAGAACTTCCGATACATAATACCATGAAGAAATTTGCTCTTTTTCTAACAAGAAAGAAATTTCAAAACAGAGAGTCCAGACAGTAGCGAAGGAAAAGCAAAGGGTGTAGGAAAGGAACAATAAACTTAAAATGCATTCAAACAAAGTGACTATTTCATAAGATATAATTAAAATGAAAACGAAAATGCTCAAGTTATGACAGACCACTTGAGTTATTTTTTCCATTTCTAACTTCACACCTAAATACCTAATGAAATCGTTGTTTCATAGAGAAATGAAAGAAGCTTTACTGCTTTAGTCCCAAAATGCGTTACACCTATGAACAGTTTTGAATAATCTACTACGCATTACATTTTTTTTATTTATTTCATTAAATATCATTTAGTGAACCAAACATGCCATTAGATAAATTGGGAGGAAGGAACATCTTATAAAATCATTACTTACCTTCTTATTCGAAAGCTTTACCTCAAGCAAAGCCTTAAAAACAGATCTTCGATTTAGAAATATAGTGATACCAATATGATTATAACGTATCTAAATGTACTATTGCTTTGTTGCCAAACAATAAAATCCTATTGTACAAATAGATTATACATAACCGAATTTTTTTCAATTTGAAAGGAAAGTTATAACTGATAAAGAAGAAGAAAATTCTAAAAATTAAAAAAGAAAACAAAACCTAGAGCAAGGGCACCACTCAGTAGGATTTCATGGTTTAAAGATGAAACAACCGTCGCTGTTGATAACATACTGAAGAACAAGTTAACATTTGAATGCCTTGTGTTCAAACTCAAAGTGGAGCCAGACAAGTAAAGCACAAAATTCCCATCCAAAACTACATCACCTCCATGACATCAAGAGAACAAAAGCTGGTTCTTCAAATTAACTCAACAATGGACATTACAGGGCTCATTTGCATAACTCATTTTTGTTACAACAATTGATTGTGATTACATGGTCAATAAAGAAACATTTGCAGCTCTTTGCCCATTTAACACCTCTATAACTCAGCTTTCTGCCCTCGTATAAAACAGAAAAAGCCCTGCCCCCGAAGAATGCCAGTGGCTTCCACCCCTACAGATCTACAAAACTGTACAAACGTTCCTCTGTTGCTAGCCATAGAATCACAATCCAAACTGCATTTGTCTTTGTCCCATTGGGCCCCACTCACGATGCCCGGCCTTCACCTCGTGGCATTTTCTTCGATGCCGCTGCAGTACATGCTAACAAAGTGAGCTTTCAGAAGCAGTCTATTTTCATATCTATTTGTAATAATTTCAACCCACAATAACACTGCTCATAGGCCAAACTAGCATTCAGAATTCTTCTGTTTATGAAAATTTAGACTTCAGATTGGCAAGCAACAATGTGCACATGAAAACTACTAAAACGAGACCAGACTGAGCAATGCATACATGTTTCTACTCTACTAGTAGCAATTGATGTGCCTCAATAAGGAATAAAATACAAAAAAAGTTTACAGTGTCAAACTGTAAGAATTCTGAATCGACTCCTGAGCACAACTTATTATCATTACGATGATGATGATGGCGACTAAACAAGAACTATTTCTTTTCCGATTTCTGAATTCCTTTATCCTAAATCTCGACAATCAGAAACTAAAAAGGGGAATCTGATGTTAACACAATGATGCCTGAGCCTCCACTATCATCATGCAAAGAATAAAAAGTAGAGTTATATGATTGAAAAGATACTCAAATACGCTGTCTTGATGTCAAATGCCTGCGCTTTTATTGCAACTTCAAAATGCATAGATAAAGAATAGGA
The DNA here is from genome assembly GCA_948291685.1 of Euphorbia celastroides. NCBI lineage: Eukaryota > Viridiplantae > Streptophyta > Magnoliopsida > Malpighiales > Euphorbiaceae > Euphorbia > Euphorbia celastroides. The sequence continues at coordinate 3,102 of CAOJBJ015861383.1, read as the reverse complement.
GATGGAGAAGATGGAAAGAGATATTACGGTCTTCGACATCCTTCAGCTGGTAGTAATGGGGGGCAATTTCTACAAGCCATTCTGGTTTTAGCTCAGTAACCTGCATATTTCCAGTTCAGAATTGTTAATATGGTGGGTCAATAAAGAAAAGCCCATCACTGAAAGAGAGAACAAAATCAAACATATACTACGTTTATACTTGCCTGTCTCATATACTCCTTGCTTGTAAGGACCAACTCATGGTATATGACCCATCTCGGAAGCACCTGAAAGAAAATTAAATTGTCATGTTTCTACATACATAGAAATGGATTTTCAAAGTAATACAAGCGTGCAAATAGAGGTGCATTTTGTTTATCAACAGTAGTGAGAAGAACACTGAGCCAGAGACATCAGCATTTTCCTGCTAAAGGAAAAATTCAAGAGTTCTCATCTTAGAAATACATGCAAATTATGTCGCTCAAGCATATTATGTCCAAGTAGATCTAAGGTCTGAGAATTTTTTCCATATAATAATTCATGCCATTAGACGTGTACTGTAATAAACATTAACTAGAGTTTTTTTATCATGCTAGTCTGTATTTATGAAGCCAAAGGACTCTTAGCGTATAGATTTTTTAAGGTATCAGAATGTCCATCCAGTTCTCTTATAGGTAAGTCACCCTTTATGGGATGTTTGCAGCATGAACTTTGCTTGAGATATATGCTAAAATCTTGCAAAGAAAAAAACTTTTGCACAAAAGGCGCATGCAATATAATTACATTACTTAAAGTAAATATGGAAGTTTTATAGATAATTCAGCAAAAAAATACACAAGAACGGGGATAATAAGTGTTCATCTTATTGATTCTATGATTCCTACAAAAATGAATTATGCATTCATGATTGATCCCAAAATGTGAATAGCCGATATGAATATCACATGTGTATGGTAGCAAATGAGTATGAAGCAATTACATTTATCAAGTCAACCAACCTCATGATAAGAAATTTTTTAGAAAGATACCTGAGATAACCCTGAGTATGTGAACTGTTTGTGGATGTTTCACTGTTCTGTAAGATCCATTCTTCTGTAACCTTGCTGAATGAGGGAAAAAGCCTGGAGAGGAACATAACAGATACCGATGATTAGTAACCGAAGCGGAATATTGCTTTTATAACTACTAGCATAAATTAATTGTAAATTCTACCAGATGTGATAGACTTCTTTATAGCATCTAAATCACTGGCATTGGATGTGAGCTCGATTTCAACTCTTTCCAAAAGGCCCTCTAATTGGTCGCGGATATCCCGAGCTCGTTTCATACTCCTGACCTTGAATATGAAAGAGAAAAAAAGTACAAGTCAAAGTCTATGAAATCTAGCCAAAAAATTTATTTGAAACCATGATATGAATTCTTAAAAAAGAACGAATCCAACATCTAATAAGCATTAGCACAAGAAATAGCAGGAAATTCATGCAAAAAGCAATTTGGTAAGTTTCTCGAAAATTCCACCAGTTACTTCTTTTTTCTCAGGTAAATTTATCACATGCCTCTTAAAAGACCTGGAGCTGCAAAACCCAAATTATTTTTCATTTTCTCATTAAATTATGGAAACACAACAAAACACAGTGTAACTGCTCTAGATAATCATCGCATTACAATAACCAGTGTAAAGATAAATTAGAGCACATCTAGCAATCTCTGGGACGCACATAGAACTGCATTTGATGGAAGTATCTCCTAAACTTAGCAAATTATATGACACAATACAACTACATTGGTCAGCTCATATTCCAAATGTAGCCAACTGCCCATCAAGATGAGTGAGATCTCCCATATATAGATAAGAATGGAGAAACTCAACTCAAGAAATCAACTTGGAAATAAAGCAATGTTTTTCTGAACTAAATCTCCTTCACTGCAAAAAGACTCCATTTATTTAGAGGATATGGCAAGTGCAACAACAAAAAGAGTTAAAAGAGAGAGAGAGAGAGAGAGAGAGAGCTTAAGGGACTTACTTGGTCCCAACCTCTCTCTCTCCCTCAACCAATTATTCTTATATTTCAACTTCTCATTTTTCTGTTTCCTATTTAGCACTTTTTCTTCCATGTTCTCTCTGTCCCTTATTATTGATTCCATTCTCACCATTAATCCTGCAATCTTTTCTCTTCTCCATCCTTTCATAATCTAATTCTATGTCAAGGAGTTAAAACGTCAACAGAGAGGTCTGCAATCTCTCACATAGCATATTTTATTTCCGTACATCAAACAACAACGACGATCAAGTCTTAATCTGAACAAACTTAAATAGGGTATATCACACCGAAATTCTCTGTTTCTCTTCTTTTTCATTCTTTCATACTCTACTACTCTTCTACATCAATTACAAAAGGTAAACAAAAGAACGGAAGCTTTATACCCATAATGTTATTTAGCCTATTTTGTATTAGTCATGAAGAATGAAGTTCTTTCACCAACTGGTACATCAGATAACAGTAGCAATCAAGCGATAAATATAGCTAGGCTACATGGATTCTTCTTTCTCAGCGCCTGTTTCTTTTATTCCTTTCCCAGAAGAAAAATAACAACCAAGCAATGAAGCACTGTACCTTATAGAACCAAAAGTTTTTTTGTTTTACTTACACCAAACCAACTAATAATAATAGGATGCCAAAGAAACGCCTAAAAGAATAGTGCAAAAATCAGAAAGAGAAATCATGACATGGAACAGGATTGAAGGAACATACCTGAATATAATTTTCATAGCACCATTGCGTTGAGTAGTTTGTTTCCTTCCATGAGCTATAAACCTATAACGTGAAATAACAGAGGACATGAAATTAGATCTTTTTGCGACACTTTCCCATCAATTTTGTATCTATTTGTCAATTTCTCTCATTGTGGTATAGTATGGATATAGTTTACAACATAAAGATTTTAAAAATATCTATTCAATATTAACAGATGATCAAGCCTCTCTGCATTATGCATGCACATATTACTTACGCATGTATCAATAACATCTTCTAGCATATATTAACTAACCTTTAAAAGAGCTATGTGGTCCCCAACATTTCCTGTGTGAAAATTCAATCTAGCATTGTCAGCATGAACTTG
>CAOJBJ015860319.1:0-12521 GCA_948291685.1 Euphorbia celastroides | reverse complement strand
CGAAGTCAATTTCAACAAATCAGAATCGAAATAAAGATTGAATCAAAGTCTAAGAACAAACCGAATGAAACCGAAATTGAGGCCAGAGATGACAGAGCTGCTATATTCGGTGAAGTCGACAGTTGTAATTGAAATCGAAATTGATATCAAAGTTGGAATTGAAGTCGGAAATTGAAATCAAAATCAGAAAAGGAAGAACAAGCGACGACGGTGATCAAAGTTTTTGCCGTTATATATTGATGAGGGAGAGATAAGGATGGAGAGAAGAAGAGAAATCTGAGAACAAATACAAAAGAAAGCGAATTGAGTCGTTGCGGCAAAGGTGATGAAGGCATGAAGTGGGAGATTAGGAATGGGAAAAAGCTAAAACTGAGGAGTATATATAGATTGTTAGTTTTGTAAATAACAAACTAAAGGTGTTATTTATGTAAATAAGTTTTCTGCTGGATAATTTGTGTAAATAGTTTGGAAGTATTGTATATTGGTATCAATTTCCCTTTATTATAAGTACATACTATTTATGTTGAATCAAAGAATGGATGAGACGTTAGTTCCTCCATTATTTTATTTTCTAGTATATTCAACTCTCTCCCAACTAATTTTGAAAACTAAGATTTTAACTTATGACTACTCATCAGTCTTAGACCCATCAATTCTAAAATCCATTAATCTTTTTCAGAAATTAAACCTAATTTCTACTCAGATTCATCAAAAACAAAAACAGTATGCAAGAATCGAAAAACGATTAACATAGAAAGACAAAAATTTTATCAGCAAACAAGGCTACAAACGCTTTTATTAATCCAATAAGAATCCAATACAGCAAGATTACAAGCCCTTTCAAACCCAATGCTAACAATACATAAAACCCTATTTATTATAAAAGAAACCAGCACTGAAGATTACAGACTTTCAATCTTGCTAACAGAAGCTCGAAGACAACAACCACTCTTTCTTCCTCTCAATCTCTCACAATTGACAAACTCATAACTTGTGAATGATTAGGTTAACTGCTGAAAAAGAAAATATCTTTATTTATAGGCATGTCTTCGATCTTCAGTCACGTGCCTTGCACCCTTCGATAATAAGCGATTATCTTCAGTGTTGAGGCTACATCATGAAGATTTCTAGTTTGCACTAAGTACAGCATCCACCGAAAATACCAAAAAAACACCTATCTAACAACTAAAAAGAAGCTGCTAAATCCTAGTAGCATACAAAACTGTGAACTGCTACTGAGTTAAAAAAAAACTAGAAATCATAGAACAATAAACAACTATCAACAGTTAAACTATAAATTACAAGAAAAATAAGCTATTACAAACTGTATTACTTCACAACTTCCTGTTCCACAATCTTTAACAGCTTCAAAGCTTCCTGAAATTTAGCAAAAGGCACAATTTTAGTCAAAACATCAGCAGGATTAACATTTGTATGTATTTTCTCAATACACACATCACCAGCATTAACAATGTCCCTAACAAAATGAAACCTTATGTCTATATGCTTTGTTCTCTCATGAAACATGCTATTTTTACACAAATGAATTGCAGATTGAGAATCACAATGAACTTTGACTAAATTCTGTTTTATGCCAAATTCAGACAAAATCCCTTTCAACCATAATGCTTCCTTTACTGTTTCAGTAAGAGCAATATATTCATATCCAGTGGTTGAAAGAGCCACAATATGTTGTAAACTAGCTTTCCAGCTAATGATATTCCCACCTAATGTAAAACATTACTCTGTAACAGACCTTCTTTTATCAAGGTCTACTGTAAAATCAGAGTCACAGTAACCTTCTACCCTAAGATTACCATCCTGAACTCTTTTATACATTAAAACTAAAAGACTATTTCCCTTTAAGTACCTAGACAACCATTTTACAGCAAACCAATGACTTTTGTTTGGATTGCTCATAAATCTACTGAATACACTCACAGCATAAGCCATAGCAGGCCTTGTACAAACCATAGCATACATAAACGACCCAACTAGGTTCTGATATGGTATTTTAGACATGAATTCTGCTTTATCCTTATCTAAAGGTCTTGTACCAGCTTTTAGTTTAAACTGTGCACTTAAAGGAGTTGAAACAGATTTAACATCACTTAAACCAAAGTGTTTTAAAACCTTTTCAACATAATCTGATTGGGTTAAGTACAGAGTTCCTTTCATTCTATCTCTAACTATATTTATACCTAGAATCCTTCTTGCCTCACCTAGATCTTTCATTTCAAACTCAGACTTCAATTTAAGCTTTAACTTATCAATTTCAGATGTATGCTTAGATGCAACTAACATGTCATCCACATACAAAAACAAGTAAATGTAAGATTCATCTTTTAGTTTCATAAAATAAACACAGGAATCATACATACTTCTTTTAAAGTTCAAGTTAAGCATAAATTGGTCAAATCTAAGGTACCACTGCCTAGGGGACTGTTTTAGTCCATATAAAGACCTTTTTAACAGGCAAACAAAAGACTTTTTACCTTTCTAGATAAAACCCTCTGGTTGGGACATATAGATTTCTTCTTCAAGGTTTCAATAAAGAAAGGCAGTCTTAACATCTAATTGTTCCAACTCTAAATCCAGTAAAGCAGTTAGAGACAATATGATTTTAATGGTCACATGTTTTACTACAGGTGAAAATATTTCATGATAGTCAATTCCATCTACTTGACTATACCCTTTAGCTACAATTCTAGCCTTAAATCTTTCTTGTTCAACACCTGGGATTTCTGGTTTTCTTTTAAACACCCATTTACAGCCTATTACTCTTTTATTTCTAGGTTTGGGAACCAAAATCCAAGTATTATTCTTCTTTAGTGACTCAATTTCACTTAATATTGCAGTCTGCCATTTATTCCAATCTTTAGTTTGTTTAGCCTCATTATAAGTTCTAGGTTCAACATATTCAACTGATTCAGCAACATTCAAAGCATATTCAACAAACTCAGAATAACTACAATCATACACAATTGTGTCAAGATACCTGTAAGGCCTAACTTCTCTCCTAGACCTATCTCTTGCCAATTGGTAGTTATTTTGTTCTAAGTCTTGTTGATTATGCTCATTGTTAACAACTTCAGGTTGATTACCTAATTATTCATTATCCAAGTTATTAACATCATCTTAAGGTTGATTTACATGATTATGATTAACATCAATTGACTGAATCTTGTCAAACAGAGTTATTAGCAAGTTTGGGAAATTCAGTTTCTTTAAAAACAACATTCCTACTTATAACAACCTTGTTTTCATTAAGTGACCAATACTTAAATCCCTTAATTCCTGATGGATAACCTAAAAATACACACTTTACTGCTCTAGGTTCTAACTTAGACTCACTAGTGTGTATATAAGCAGTACATCCAAACACTTTAAGGTGATTTAGGTTAACTGGTTTTTCGTACCAGACTTCATTAGGGCACTTGAAATCAATGGCAGAACTAGGAGTCCTATTAATCAAATAACAGGCAGTTTAGGCAGCTTCTGCCCATAAACTTTTACTCAGACATGACTCAAATAACATGCATCTAACCTTGTTTAATAGTGTTCTATTGTATCTCTCAGCTATCCCATTTTGTTGTGGGGTATATGCACAAGTTTTGTGCCTTATAAAACCCTTCTCTGCACAATAAGAGTTAAATTGTTCATTTACAAACTCTAAACCATTGTCAGTTCTAAGGATCTTAACCTTATTATCCTTTTGATTTTCAACCAATTTAATCCATTTTAAGAATTACTCAAATGCTTCACTCCTATGTTTCAAGAAAAATATCCATACTTTTCTAAAAAAATCATCTATGAAGGATATAAATTACTGATTTCCTGAGAGATACATAGGTACATGGGTTGAGCCCCATAAATCACTATGAACATAGTATAAACTATTTTAGGTGCACTAGTTGCTTTACTGAAACTTTTCTTGTGAGTTTTACCCATTATACATGTTTCACAAGTTTCAGTGTCACTCATTTTAGGAATTTTTAAGGTTCCAGACTTCTGTAACTCATTCAGTCCTTTAATTCTTATGTGCCCTAGTCTTTTATGCCATAAATCAATTACTTTATTACTAGTGACAACATATGAGGAACCCCCTAAAACAGACCCATCTAGATAGTAGAGGCCATTACTGAGGTTACCTAGGATAAGACATCTATCCTCTTTCATAACCTTGATAACTCCACCTTCAACCCTATAGTGGAAGCCTCTACTGTCTAAGAAACTAAGAGATATAAGATTTCTCTTAAGTCCAGGAATATGTCTGACTTCTTTCAAGAGAAATTTCCTACCATCTTTCACATTCAACAACACAGAACCTATACCTTTAATTTCACAGGTTGTGTTATTACCCATTAAAACTGTACCACCATTTATGTTCTCATAATCATAAAACCAATTTTTATTGGGTATCATGTTAAAGGAACAGCCAGAATCAAGAATCCAAGGATCTTGATCTTTGTTAGTACTAATAACTAAGGCTTCTATATCTCCTAGTTCAGCAGTGTTATTCACTGCTTCAGTTTGATTTGAGTCCTTTTTATTAGCCAACCTAAGTCTACATTTTCTTCTTACATGACCCTTCTTCTTACAATGATAACAGACAACATCTTTATGTGGATTGTCATTGTTATCGACATTGTTAGACTGCTCATTACTCGATTTTTGTTTCTGTTCTTCACCTTTACCCCCTTTCTGTTTACTTCCCTTTTTACCTCTAACAAACAGTGCTTCACTAGACTAACCCTTAGTTTTAGATTCACCCTTTATTTCGAATTCTCTGAGTTTTAATGCACTGATAATGTCTTCTAACTCCAAAGTTTCTCTATCATATTTTAAGGCATTTTTAACTTCTCTATAATTTTCTGATATTGAATTTAGAAGTATTACAGTTTGGTATTCCTCAGAGAATTTTTCATCAGCAGATTCAAGGTCCATAATTAACTTTTGAAATTCATCCAGATTTTCATCTATAGACCTAGTAGGTTCATTGTAAAACTAAAACAACCTCTCCTTTAAGTAAGAGACTCTAGTTATGTCTTTGGCCACGAATAATGACTCAAGCTTTAACCAAAGCTTGGGTGCATCGTGAGCATCTCTAACCTTTCGAAGTATAGAATCAGAAAGGTTAAGGATTATGGTGGAATATGCCGATTCCATCAAATCCTATTTATCAAAAGGAGACATTTCAAGAGGCAAAGAGTTTATCCCTTGTAATGCCCTATAACATTTCTGTTGAACTAAAACAACCCTCATTTTAGACTTCCACAAGGAAAAATCTCCAATACCATCAAATTTTTCTAAATTAACCCTAGTAGTTGACATGGTTTGTATAGATACTAGAAGAGTGACAAAAAAAAACACAGGAACAACACCAGATTGACTTTACAGAACTGCCTAATTTAGAGAGGAGTCTACTGAATCCTATACCTACTATAGAAAGAGAATTATAAAACACTATAACTCCTAATCCTGAGACTAACAGGTAGTGAAATTCAAGACAAACCTCAGAGAATTTTAGAAATCTAAGATATTTATCAGTTATCTTAACGAAATTACGCAGCAAAGCAAGCAACAATGTATTCAGTAGTCCTTTTATCATACGACAGGATCAAGATTTAACAATTTCAACACAGAATCACCGCAAACTTATTTCCTAGCATGAAATCAACTAAATCTACCACACAACATACACAAACATGTCAATTTTTGCAAGAAATTTAAAAAGAAGAGTTCAGAAACCTTACAGCAGGGTCTTCTTTTAACAGGGTTAACAAAAGGGAGTTAGAAATACTTACAGTGGTCTCCTTTGTACAGGAGACATACTTGAGAAATCTTTGTCTTCTTTTCCAGTAACTTTCCTTTGTGTAGCCTTTTCGTCCAGGATTCTCGGAATGACACGAACATAAAAAGAAAGAAAACAATTAGAGTTTGCCTTAGGAAAGAAATAGAATAGCATAGAAAGAACAGAGATACACAGGAACTCAAAAGAAAGAACAATCAGAAAAAGGGCCTTTTAAACAAAGCTTTTGACAAACAGCAGGTTTCAAAGAACTTAGAACCTAAAGAAGATGCGGAAAACACTGTAAACGTTAAAATCAGGATCGAATCTGAGTCGAGGAAAACCTTGCTCTGATACCAAATGTAGTGCCCGATGGAAGCGATAGACACCACAAATCCTCACACATGGTATGATATTGTCCACTTTGAACTAAAAGCCCTTATGGTTTTTCTCTTGGGCTTCCCCCAAAAGGCCTCATACCATTAAGGATAGGGGTCCATGCTTATAAGTCACTAGTTCTACTCGGATTCATCAAAAACAAAAGCAGTATGCAAGAATCGAAATATGCTTTTTATATTTTATGATCAATTAGCGTAATATACTTTTTTTTCTATACGTTTCCACATCATACTATTACTAAGTGATCTTTATCAAATTGTTTCACATGTAACATATTTTTGTCCGTAAATTTGGAGACTAATTTTTCGTGTTGACGATTATTAATGATTATATAATTTCTCCATTTTCCTGAAATTCATTATTAAACTCATTGTTGGTCGATTTCCACCTATGTATGTTCAAGAAAATTGTGCCTCTTGCTCCCTAACTCCGCCACTAGGTAGATATTTATTTTATATTTACTACATATTATGATATGGTTTCAATTTGAACATCAACTCTAAAATAAAAACTCGAAAAAAGTACGTGATATTGTATCTAGTTTTGAAGATAAAATGAGACGAATAAAAGAATTTAGAATGATATATTTGAAATATTAAGATAAATGCAAAATAAAGGAAAATAAATAAAATTTTGTTGATCGCATACGTGAAACATAAGAGAGAATTTTGAAACTTCAAAACACTATTTTAAAAAATTCCTTGTAAGGCGTGATATTCTATTTCATTGCAATGATGCTAACTTATGACATATTATACGGTGACTTTGTTTTTTTTAAAGTTAGCCTTTTTTGTCCATTACCACCATTGGATTAGTGAGATGAAATTCAATTCAATGATGTTGAGAGCATACTAAGAAAAAACAACCCAATGCCACCTTGTATATTTAATTTATTTTGTGAGGATACCAAAAGAAAACATTTATTCTTTAGCAACATGTTATAAGTCAAATCTCTTTATATCTTCAAAATCTTGTGCTGTAATTTTTGCAGGGAGGGCGGGAGGGGGGCCGGCGGGGTCATGTGTTCCCCCCTCACCTCCTAGACTCAGCCAACTTAAATGGAGGAATGTGGGTATCGATTCAAAAACCCTAAAATTGATGGAGAAGACGAAGAGAGAACAACAATAAATGGGTTCTATTTCTTTCTAAAAAAAACCAGCCAATATTTTTCCAATTAATAGCCAATTCAAACAATAAGCCCATTTCTTCCCTTTTCACTTGCCCCATTTTAATTTCCTTAATTAAGTTATCTAAAATTAAGTTATCTAATTAAGTATCATCATGTGACCCATCTGCTAACCCACTTTTCTACATCTTAAAAAATTAGATAACTTAATTTTATTGATTCCTCTTTGAATTTATGTTTTATGGACAATGGTTGATACTTAGTAAGATTAATTTAACTATCATTAAAAAAAGGAAATTAAAGATTTAAGTTTAAGAGTAAGCGATTTTAATTTTTTTATAGAAAATTTGATCGAAATTTATGATCGGCAGTTAAAAATTGCTGGCTGAAATGTCCCCGTCCAACTCTAATCCTGGCTCCATCCCTGAATTTTGCATTATGTAAGTTAGATTATTTTCAAATGTCGATAGTCAGACAATATCTAGGAATTACATGAGTAAATTACAACAATAACGGAAACGTCAAGCCTGTATATTTTATGTTACTAATTTTTTTTCGTTACTAATTTATTCCCCTAAACGCTTTTACCTTGACTGAAAATCATGGTCAAAACTACTCTTTTTATATGGCTATAGCCTATAGACGCTATTTCATTCCGCTAGTTTTGACTGATTGTCTTTTCTCCTATTTCATTTTCAATCTTTTTTGACAAGTATATTTTTAACCGTTTCTTTAACGTACTAATTTAAAATTTCTCACTATTTTTTCTTCTAAAACTAGATCATGCGTATATTAATTTCAATATAAATTCACTAAGGTTTCATAAAATATGAGTAATGTGCAAATATATTAGATTGATATTAGTAAGACATAACTAATTTAATATTCAACCAATTTTTTGAAAGGGTACATACACTAATTTGGATGAAGATGACCAATAATCGAATCTTGACTCCTTAAAAAAACTACTTGATCCATGTGTTAAATCATACAAGTAATGTATGAGTTACATGCGTACGCAGTATTATTGGTGTATTGCATGATTTGCTACCTCCATGAAGTTTGGAAAGTGGTCAAGCAGCTATCTCATCTATTGAAAAATGATATCAAATCCACCTCACTGACTCACTTAGTAGTTCCCTCATCTTTAATGCCTGACCTTGTAGTCTGCTAAAAATTAGTTAATATTTCAATTTTTTAATCATTTACTTGTAATAACATGATACACTTCTGTCACTTTATACTTGATATGATTTTGCGTCAGCGATCGCGTGGGGTCGATTTAGTGCCTAAATTAATTTAGTGTCACCCGGTCACTTAATTGGCAAGCTTTTCGAAATGTGGGGTCACTTACAAATTTCAGGAAGATAGTATGTTTTCGAGAACAAATTGAAATTGTTGTTGATACATTAAGTCTAACGGATGCATATAACAATTTTTAGAACTCTTATGGTTAGCCAAGAATCCTTCGATGCATTAAGTAAAATGTCAAAGGAAAATCAATAATGGCTTTGAAAGATAAGCCCCATACTGATGAAAAAAAATGGAAATATAAACTTACCAATTTATGTCAATGTCATATTTATCAACTTAATCCAGATTTGTTAACCATTTGATAGATGAATTTCCACTTGAGATTATAAGAAGTTAAAAGAAAATTATAATCTAAAATTTTTTCAAAAAAATTACAATATAAAAAGAATAGGATTATCAATTCTACTAATATTTTAATTCTATGTAAATCGGAAAAACAAAGTTACGACATGTCTTACCAAATTCTGATTTAACAGTTCAGTTTGTCTAAATGTCCAGTATCTGTGCAGTAATACTCTTCATTCATATTTCTATAGTTTTGTAGGGTTTTAATTTATTTGACTTGAGGATCTTCTTATCATAAAAAAATTATAACTTGATTTACAATTACGTATCATCTTACATAATCATATAACAAATCTGCAATAAAAAACCTTAGATTTACAATTATATTATCAAATGGGACAAAATCTAGGACTTAAATCACACATTAAAAAACATTAATTATGATACACGATCTGCAAATTGAGAAGAAATTGCAGAAACAATGTGGTGCGTTTTGGAAACATAGTTGAGAATACCAAGAAAACAAAAACTCAATTTTGTTTTCTATATTTGGGTTTCTATTAGGACAGCCATTTTTGTCCAACTTCTAGAATCTTTTTCAATATTTTAAGAAGAAAAGACAATGCAATTAAGTCCCAAGGTTCCTTGATTACTATGTAGGGTTTACTTTTCTTTTTCTCCTTATTCTAAAATACATGATCCACATTATTATGTTTTAGAGTTTTGTCAGGCTTTATACATTCATACGTACAACATCTTCATACTTTTGATCGAGTGTTTCGACCCTCTATTGTAATATATATTAGCAAACTCTTCAACCTGATAAAATTTCACTCAGTCAAACTACAAAATAATTCCTAAAATCATTAGATCGAAAGCCACCCCTATGTACTTAAGAGTCGTTTTATATAAAAATTATAAGTGGTGGAGACAATAGTGACCAGTTGTTTATACTTTTTAACATTATATATTTTCGGTTTTTAAATTTCAGCTTTTACATTATCTTTTGTTTTAACATTCAATCAATTTTAAACTCGACTTTCCTTATATCTATTACATTCTTTTAGTGTTGATAGAATAAAATTGATTCATAGTTCATATGGAGAAGATCCCTGGTTGAATTAATACAAGCTTTATATGTTTAACGTAAAATGGTTTTACCATTATTTTTGGCAATTTAGACGTTCCATAGACTTGCATGTACACCATCTACAAAAGAGAAATTTGTGTAATGCACAATTTTATACAACTTCAAAATTGAGCATCAGGATAATACATTTTTGTCAAGTTAAAGATGTTATCAAATACATTTTTACCAATTTGACTAATGCGTTAATTAAGTTGGAGCAATTATATATGGATATATTGAATCTGTTGGGCAAACAAATATCCTACATGGAAAATTTGGACAAGTTTGAGTAGCTTATAAGTATGGACCACTATCCTCAATGGTATGAGGCCTTTTGGAGTAAAACCCAATAGCAAATCCATGAGGGCTTTTAGCCCAAAATAGACAATATCATACCATGTGCACTATTAATTATCAGTAAATAGATTGAAATGGGAAAAAAAAGGTCAGAAAGAGCATTCAAAAAAGTATTGACATAATTAATTCGTACTTACAGCTCTCCCACGGTTTTTGGATGTGAAGAATGTTTTAACTTATTTACAATTGAATTTACCATATCATAAAAGTTTCAAGTCCGAATCATATAGGTGAAGTGATAAGAATTTTTCTTTATAATTCAACGCTAGGATAGAGCAACTTTCAAAAATAAAAATGAAAAAAGCATAAGATTTCGATCTTCTAATGGTTAAGATTAGAGTGTGATCCTAAAAAAGCCCAACTAAGATAAAAAAAAAAATTATAGTTATATTGTAAATAATTAATTTCTTTATGTTTCATGCATAGTTAAATTGTTTAAAAGGTGAAACAAAAATAATATATTTGAGTATTAATCATTAATAACTGGTTGGCAACTATAACAAATTTTTTTAATACAATCTATATGTTGTAATTATGTGTGTTAACATATATAAATAGCATTGTCTTAAATTAAATTTCCCAAGGGCACAAATGTTTCATGAAATAAATGCAAGCATTACATTTGTTAGTTTTGATACGGATGATCGAACCTTGATTCATTGAAAAATCTTAATTTTTTAAAAAACTGTATGTTGATAGGGAGTAGTTATAAATCATAAAATCATTTATGTAGTTGGTACATATTACGTTCCATTAGCTTAATTGATAATTTGCTTTATTTTTTAGTTGATATTTTAAGATATCGCAATAGTTGGATTTAACAATATATATGTATCAGAAAACACATAATCAATTGACTTGTGTTGATGTTCAATTCATATATTTCTTGTATCATTATGAATTTGTTGTTTTTTTTCTATTTGTGTCTCTAATAAGTGATACTTTAATTTATTAAATGTTTAAGATGATGAGAGACTACACTTTGAGATGAATTAGGCATTTTTTTTTATTTAGAGACCAACAGAACAGAAACTGCATTTGGTTACAATCAATACCAACAAAATAATAAATATTCTTAACACATATATTTCATATAGGCCAAATAATTAATTGAATTTCTTTTCTTTTCCAAAAAATGAAATTATTTATTAAAACAAATTTTGTCTGTTGGTCATTTTACGCTCATTGCATTTGAAGCAAAATCCCTAATTAATGCATTTCAATTCAACAGAAATAATTGGTTCTGTTGTTAAATTTGTTTTATAATTCTCAAACTGTTTTCTGGTGAACACTTATTTGATAATTTATGAAGGTGTAAATTATACCTAAAACATATAATTGTTGCGATTGAAATTATTTAAATTCGTATTGTCAAAAAATTGTTGCAACGTGCAAATAATTAATCCACAAAAATAAACATAAAAAAGCAAATTGCAGGAGAAGAAGTTTGGTGAGTGCAGTAACGCAATTTGTCGTATTGTCGGCCTACCAAAACACCGCGAATATTGGCTGCCTGTTTTCACTCTTCTATTTTATTCTTTTAATTTTTTTAGTGTTTGAGATCCTGATTTTGTTCCATTGTTTTTACATAAGTTTTAATTTGTTAGTATTAAAATCAGTGATAATAGATCTACTGAAGGATCATAGTCAGACGCATCGAAAAGAGTAATCATAATCATCGCTACTTAGGTTTTAATTAACTAACAAATTACCTCTAAGAGATCTATTGTACTCACTGTTACCAACAAAAAATAGTTATCAAGATTTACTTAACAATATGATAGCCAACAAATCCTTTGATTAGTTATTTTTTTTTATTGGTAAACACACTTAAAATTTCAAATTCAACACATCTTAAAAGATAAATTTGGAAAAAGGAATATTATCTTAATTTATGAAACTCCTTTTATGTTTTTCCATTAAGTGAGAAATACTGATGGAGATACATAATTGGAGACAACATGTTACTTTCCTTTCCATTGATAGATTGACTAACATATGTGAGCTAAACTCATATAATATAAAACCAATTTAATCTAAAGTTCAAAATTCATTTTGGTGTTGAAACTCGGTTCAAATAGGCTTGTTTGCCTAAAATCTAGATAAAATAGTTTCCACTA
>CAOJBJ015847328.1:0-16549 GCA_948291685.1 Euphorbia celastroides | reverse complement strand
CTGCTATCCCGCCCAACTACAATCTATCCTCTACGTGCCCCCCACAAGCACACTACTACCAAGGGTTTAATCCGGCCGCTCATCCAAGTCTTGTCGCCAGCAAGCCTAGTCCCATGTTGAATTACTAAGGTTTAAGAAACTGCGGATTCTCCTTTTGCTACGGATGAAGATTTGAATACAGGGCATTTTTCTACCATAAAAACGAGGGTTTATGACCCCAACCGGCCAGAAATGAGGCTAGAGTTATGAATTTACGCTTGAAGATCGGTTTTCTCTTTCTTTCATGCAGTCTGAAATCCTTGGTATATCAAGAGTGTACCAGAGCGAGCACTAAAGTAAAGCAAGTAAAGTGTACGAACCGAACGAATGAAGTAATAGCGACCAGCGAGCTATTTATTGGTTGCCTTTCTTACATGACGGGCAAGGCGTCTTCCTTTCCTCAAGCGCTCGGGCTCTTCTTTCATTCCGAATTCGAATCTGGTTTCAATAGGGATAGAGCTGGTGTTAGAAACCCTTACAACTTCCTCTATTGAACGCTCTCCTCTAGCCTAGCAACTGAGCCCTTTGATTATGATTTGCGGGTGCTCAACCTTTGAACTAGCTTCCCTGGAGCTTCTAGTCTAGGAGAACTTATAGGCTATGAGCTAATATTAGGGGGTCCGCCCTAAAGCTTCCAGGAGAAGTTCTTCGGGTGTAGGATAAGAGGCTGATTTCAAATTCATCTTTCCCAGAATTGGATTCTTTACTCATCAAAAGGCTTACGTTACGGATTCGAATATGTTACTTCTTGAGAGAGTGAATTCGTTACAAATACACCATTCTAATAACGGAAACCACATCCCTTTTGAGTTTAGCACGAAACAAAAGAGAAAGAAAGGTTCTATTCGATAATGTGGGAGTATGTGCCGATACAATGATATATTATTTTTAACTGTTTGTTGCAGGAATTGGAAAGTGGATGAGATCGGTCGAGTGGTGTCCGTTGGAGATGGGATTGCACGTGTTTATGGATTGAACGAGATTCAAGCTGGGGAAATGGTTGAATTTGCCAGCGGTGTGAAAGGAATAGCGTTGAATCTTGAGAATGAGAATGTGGGAATTGTTGTCTTTGGTAGTTATTTTCGAGTTCACGTAAGATTTTGGAGCCGACTCGGGATCCGCCCATGAAATAAGAAGTCAGAGAGCTAAGTCATTTCCTATGTTCATGTGTCTTAGGCCGTTGCAGCTAAAATAACGGGGGAAGGGAGGGGGGACATCAAATGG
This sequence comes from Euphorbia celastroides, assembly GCA_948291685.1. Classification (NCBI taxonomy): domain Eukaryota; kingdom Viridiplantae; phylum Streptophyta; class Magnoliopsida; order Malpighiales; family Euphorbiaceae; genus Euphorbia; species Euphorbia celastroides. The sequence continues at coordinate 15,286 of CAOJBJ015847328.1, read as the reverse complement.
ATTCTAGTTTGAACAAAACTGGAAGAGGTTCGATTCCTCCTTGATGTATTTTTTCGCTGTATCGACCTTCCGTCTTAATCCAACGAGAATATCCTACTTCCTCTTGACAATCCTGGATGCCAAAAGTCTTATGACCGATGGCTCGGGAAAGTCTACAATCACAATTAATGTGAATGCTTCCTCTCCGCTGGTTAAGCCCAGAAGCATACAAAAGGTACTCAGTACCAGAGACACCTCACAGGAGGATAGGCCCCCTACCCGAACTAAGGCGGGTGTGTAGTTCAGGGACCTCTTAGCAACCTCATCGTAGAGTTTCCACATTAAACCAAATCTAACTAACTGTGGATCCTCCCTAGTAGCTTTCCAACTACTAGTTACGACAGGCGCTTTAAAGAAGGCTTCGACTGACACTTCAGGGTCAAGTGCGATCGTATGGTACCATTGAACGTACTTGAGCCACTGACGTACCCAACCCTTAACCACAGTAATCTCAGCGAGCAACTCTCGACAATCATCATTATATAGGTCGGGAGGGCACAGCTTGAGATCTGTAGGCTTAAAAGCCTTACGTAGGTAATCAATAAGATGCCCACGTAGATAAGGATTGAGTGGTCTAAGCCGCCCAAGCCATAGTTCAAAAGGTAAGTTGCGTTTATCCCATATCGCTTTAAGTCGCTGGTACTTAGGCGACAGAGTTTTATTTAAGCGCGAAAGCGTCCAGTAACCAGCACCCGCCAATCGACAGAAGGTACTAAACCGTTTTACCTTATAAAGGTTCAGAACGGCGTAGAGCCCATGTGGATGGTGGGTGTTAGTCATGTTTCTCATGGAGATTGGAGAGAAATCCTTTCTCGTATGATGACATCGGAAGCGCTTCGCAAACTCAGCACCACCAGTCTTAGAGATCAGGGATTTGGGTAGTGAAATATCCACTCCTAGATCACTAAGCGCCTGGCGGTACTCGGTCGCAACTTTCTCGTCGGTGATGACGTTGTCATTGCCGATAGCGGGGTAGCCAAATGCTACGAGGCGGCCCTGTCTGAACTGGGTTTTATTATTAGTCACTCATTTCAGGTAGTGGTTGCGCTGAGCAACTGTATCCCGGACGGCGTTTCACGGATTATGCTATTTTAGGAGATGATGTAGTCATCGCTTGCCCTGAGGTAGCTCGTCATTATGAGCGAGCCTTAGCAGGGCAAGGCAATGCCGGAGATGACGCTTTCATAAGTAAACCTTACCGCCTTATTACATATCCTGGTTGAAAAGATTTTGAACCCAATCAGGATGTGAAAAAAGGTATACCACCGCGGCATACTGGTCCGCCAGTACTAGCCTTAGACAAGCCATTTTTGCGATAGACGGAACCTATTTTGAAAATGCCATTTGTAAGCCATGGCAGGCTTATTTTAACATCAAAACAGCCTTACAATCAGATTCAGTCTAATGCCGATGCTTTGGGAGCGGTTAGATAAGAAGTTGGTTCGAGCTAAGAGTTCCTTGCCCTGATAGCCGGTTGGGCTACCAAAGCGAGACCAGGCTAATGGTGGGTCAGACCCGACGCTATCCTTGGACCAGAGGGAATGGTACCTAAGCCGCAGCGAAAAAAAATAAGAAAAAAGGTACTTTAGCTTTGTGTGCCACTAGTGAAAAGGAGGGAAGCGAGGGTACAGAGGGGACGGAAGGGTTCGAGGGCAGTGGTTTTAAGCAAGGAGGAACCGAAGGAAACGATCCCTGCGGAGAGTCAGCGGGGGCCGCATTAGAAGGCCCCGCGCCATTCCTATCCGGCGGTTGGTTTACGCTTGCTTCTGAGGCAGCATCCGCCCCGGCTGGAAACATCCAAAGAGGCATTTCCTCGGCAGTGAAGATGGCTTTCAAAAGAACAGCAATCTTCACTTGACTCCCGACTAACTAAAACCTGACGCACTGTAAGATAATAAGGGCGTAATGGTAGTGTCGGAGTTGACGCGTAACCTCCAGCCCCCCGTCAACTCATTCAATGAATGTTGTTTCATTCACCACGTGGCTGAATCCTAAATAAGAATTTCCAACGGGTTCGTCTAAAGATAAGAAAATGGGGCGTCCATCCGTCTATTTGACCAAGGCCTTGTCACGAGCTGGGCTTGAACCAGCGCTTTCCAGATGCATGGTCCGGATTTCAGCCTTCCTGATCGCAACTTTGTTGACCTGGTTCGTCTTCGTTACGTTAAAAAGCAAGACTAATAAAGACTACATCCGGAGTTTACTTTCATCAACATGTCATGAACAAAGAGAGTTTTTTAAAGGCCGGGTCCCGGTGGCATGTTTGTAATGATATCTACGGCCATGGAATACCATGGGCTCGCAGCGGCCTTAGTAGAAAGATCATAAAATACACCATACAAGTCAGTCATTCTATCCTGATTTATCTGACTTTGTAATAGTATACTTCATGATAGTTTGCAAGTAGTCCTTATTGGGCTTACTTTATATATTATAATAATAATGGTTTACGCGCATCTGAAAGAAGTAAAATCGAGTACCATGCTGTGGCAGAAAAAGAGCTCAAAAAAGAAAATGGTATATATCCTTAACTGCTTGTGAGAACAAGAGCAAATGACAGAAAGGGGATACTACGAGTGTCAGTCCTACAATATCTACAATTAGAATTAGCCATAGAGTAAGATTTGCCGTAAGAGCTACATTAAATCCTCTCAGTACAACCTAGCTCATACCGGAGCTCAAGACTCAAGCCCCAAAAAGGTGTCCTCGCTACAAGGTTGAATCTTTAATCTCTTAAATCCTGGATACATAATGTACCGAAAGGATTGTCTACTAAGATGACGGAACCTCTTTCTGAATTACACTTGATGGGACCTACTTACCAACTTACGGGCAGAATGTACGGCTCTTCCACTTACTCGTTGCTCACAATAGGGCTTTGTCTTGAACCTTATCTACGACCGCACTTCTATTTTTTGTTTTTTTTCATTTTTTATAAATTTACTTACAGCAAAGGCTACCACAAGGAATTCATTTTCTATACGAAAGTATACTCTCACTTTAACAGTTCGTCTATCAGCTTGTCTGGAAGGACTTCTAGCCAATATAATAGACTGCTTAGCGATCAGTATAGTTAGCTGCCTATGTTCGATTCGAGGCGATTGCCTTCTCCTTTTTCTTCTCATCTGCAAGAACGCTGTTTTACTCCTTTCTCTTTCTACCTTTCGGTAAATGCTTAGCTCACAAAAAGGAAAATGAGGTTCATTCTATCATTGTATATTGCCCCCTTTATTCTGTTGTAATGCTTTATCCTTTCCTACTCACCTCTTTCTTTGAAGGAGAAATGCTATTGTTAATGGACGAGGAGTAGGATGGAGACAGGAATTCATGCTAGGCTGTGAGAGAATGCCTTCCTTCTTTACTCGACTCTTTGAGAAGACCCTGATGAAGAATCGCTTTATTACCGAAACGGACATCCATAGTTTAGTATAAGGAATTGAGTATAAGGAAGATGCCCACAATCGGACGATAGAGGGAAAGAATCCTCATCCTCCAAAACGAGCAACTTTCTGAAAGTCTTATTGCAGCCCCATTCTATTCCGAAAAGTAAGATCAGTGCCACAGCTTCTTCTCAAGCATCAAAGAGTGAACATGCCCTTACTTGAATCTAATCTAAGGAGGTCGATGTCCATTCAAATTCAAAAAAGGAATTGATAGAGTCTGATGAATGCGCAGGGGATTTGTCCACTACTAATACTACAAAAGTAAAACGAGGACAAGCCTAGCTCCTTTGTAAGCATTCCAGGCTAGGCACCTAATTGCGGTTATTCCTCCAACAGGTTACGCTAAACCTTCAAGCCTTCCACCAGCAAATCCGCGTGCGGAAAGAGAAAGCTACTCTTTAAAAGTCTATGCCGAAAATCCTATCTTTGGAGTGACCATGAGCACACACTGCTAGAGCCTTCTTTCGTGAGACAGTTGGGATGGAGCTTGAACTCCTTGAACTAATAGACAGATGGGATACTGAAGAAGATCTCTTCACTCTCCTTCAGGTTCAAGGCACCTCTTCTCTCTCAATTCCAAAGGAAAGATTTGCAGTGGATGAAGTCTTTTTGAAGTCAGCTTTCGTACATCTGAAATTCTCCCTCCTTGTTGGGTTGGGCTTAGACTCTTTTCCTTTCCTTCAAATCCAGTAGTCTCTTCCAGTCTAAATGATGAAAGAAGAGGTGCGATAGCCTAACTCTTCTTCAACCCTTTTATGTCTGCTGGTATTTGGCTAACCATAAAACTATGCCTGACTAAGAATAGCACGGCTAATTCCGTATGAAGACCTTCCTTTCTACTCTACTTTCTAGAGGACTTTGTAGTCTTTTCCTCTCCTTCTTTTTCTCTTTTCTTTCTCGATGCGATTTTCTCTTCTTACTAGGATTAAGAAAGCAAACGCAATGCATTAGACCAACCCAGAACAGAAAAAGAAAAAAGATCAATCTTCGCTTCGATCTACGAAGAGCCAAGAGCCCTCTACTTATTGCACAAGAGAGACCTTTCTTCGAAAGATAGATTGGATTGAGCAAGACTCACCTTCTTACCTGAGCTAGCAAAAAAGGACGGAAAGCAAGCTTTTATGAGCTGAACTTGCTACTTTTCGCTGAAGCATCAAGGCGGCAAGTTATCTGCAAAAAACAAATGACTGAAGTATATAACTATATCTTAATAGCTTAAAAAATCCTTGGCGAACCGCTAGATCAAGACCATGAGCTAATCTGACAAAGAAATATGGTGATAGGAGATCTCCTTGTCAAACTCCACGAGACAAAAATAGGCATCTGTTACCTCTCCATTTTGCAGACTACTCGTAGAAATCATAACATAATGAGCTCCAGCATCTGACTAGGCAAGAAAATCTCAAACAAGGTGTCCTGAATGAAACCCGATCATAGGCCTTCTCGAGATCAACCTTAATGACCATAAAAGCCCGGTTGAATAAAATTATTTCACCGATCCTCTATTCATTCTATTAATAGAATATATATAGTAGGAGTAGGGTTGATGTCAATTTGACCTAAGCTTTAGAAATACAATCCCAAATGCCACCTGCTTCCAATGCCCGGAGAAAAGAATCCACGGTGGAAAGAAATTTATGGTCTTCCGGGTCTGCCTTTTGCCTTCTTTACCTATGGGTATGGAATACACTCGACCGAAGGAAGAGGAGGGAAGGTTTAGTACCCGAGTTAAAGACTTCTTTTTCTTTCCTTTGGTTCTGTTTTAAAAAAGAGGATCCCGTCTACTTTGTAAGGAGTACTTGTTACTCATATTCAATCGCCCAGGAAGCCTCTTATCGGAAAGATCAAGCCAAGCTATTGGGCTAGGGCCTAGGACGAGGGATCTTCCTGTTGTGTGCCATATCCTAAAATATGGAAGAAAGACGGGAAACTTATACAAGGTATATCCTAGATACACAGCGAGGTTGCCTGGTTCTTATCCTTATCTATGTAATTCTTAAATTCGTTTTCTGTCTACCTCCTTTTTCGTTTCGGTTGGTGGATCTGGTCCACACTTGGGGGGCTATACTAAAAGAACTAGAAGACGTTACACACTACGGTTTAGCTAGCTGGGTCTTCTACTCTTCTTCCCTTAGAAATTCGTGGTGCCCCTTTAAGAACATCTTTGCTTACTTCCCTACTACCGTAAGAAAGAGGTTTTTCCACCTCTTCTTTCATTGGGAAAGCCCCCGCTTCTGGTCAGGAGCTGAGGGAAAATTAAGATCTAGAGGTTTTTTATTCGAAGAGCTTGCACTTGCATTGATTCCATCGCTTCCGATCCGACCGTAAGAAGAAGTCCTTCCATATAATAAATAATCCATTCTATCCAGTCGAGAACTTCAACCAAAAGTGCTGCCCAAAGGAGGCAAGTGATACATAAGCAAAGGAAAGTTAGAATGACTTGTCGAATCAAAGAAAAAAGAATTCAAAAAAGGATTTCGCGAACATAGCTTCTTCTTATGTGTTATATCCTTAATTAATAGACTCCAGACGCTCCATTGTCCTAAGCTCCAGGCATTTAAAGATCCAAGGCATGTGGTAGAAAGATTGGAACTTCTCTTGGGAGTGCTCTTCCATCCCGCCCTGTTCCCGAAACATAGTCTTTTTTGTTGTCTCCATAGTGAGAGTGCTTTCGTGCTTCTTTCTCTTAGTTCACTCATCCGTGTAAATAGTAACTAGTGAAAGGCCAACCAGTTATCGATGTGGTAAGATTTTCTTATCTAGCGAAAGACCTTCCCGAATTCCTATTTCTTTTGAAAAGAGTACCTAAACCTTAAGTTCGATAGTATATAGTATGGGGAATGAAGCTCTCTTTCCGACATCTAGCACATAAGAAGAAGAAGAGCGGGTGCCCTTTACTTGTTAGTCTCGGTATCCAAGTTATTCTTCCTTCGATCCATCTGGTCGATCATCAGAAGGAACTGGCAACTTCTTTCCCACTCATTCTAATTCAATCTATAGGATTTTAACTAAGAGTCAAAACCGTAGAAGCAGCGCATCTGATCTCATCCTTCGCCTAGTGAACCGAACTAATCAGCTTTCCCAGCGCCTGTATCACAATCAATCTGAGCCCGCATCGGAATAAGCAGATAGTGACAAGTTAGCCCGCTTCTCTCATTCTCATATAGGATCCCTATAACAGATATCAAATAATACGATGAACAACTCCTTCGAAATGAAGAAGATACGGTCTATGCAAGAATTGAATCACTACTTTTCAGTATGGAGCCTGTGTCTATCCATCTTCTAATCCGAATCCAAGCTATACCTCCTAGCCTGTTCTGTCGGTGAAAAGTGCTAAATCCGTGTAATGAGAGAAGGCTCTTTCTACTCGTTGTAGACTATGTCATTACTGGTCTTTCTTTAGCTATTCAGGAAGATTTCCCCCAGTTTCTAATTTGCTATTTTACTAGATCGAGATGCTTAGTATATCGAAAGATAGGACTTTCTCTCTTATATATTTTTATATACAGATATCTAACTCCTTCTTGGATTCAATAAATGTGGGAATAATGGTGCGTCTAGATTAAGACGCCGCTTTGCAGTCAGTTTTAATGGGATCAGTTCGAATGAACTTGGATCGAGCCAGATGCATTCTCAATCGAACTCTCTTATTCTTCACCTTAAAGGATCTTAGGATTCAATAGAATAAGTGATACACTCCCCAAAAGGTAGTTGAGCCTGTCCCCTTTAGGGGCTGGCTACTGGCTTTGCTGTATACCATACCTCGATATATTTTATATAATATATGGAATCTCTATTGTGCCCTTCAACTTACAATGTGTTAACACGAAATAAGGATAAGGTTAGATTACAAGAGGCTTGGCTTATTAGCTTCCTATAATATCCTACCATTCCCCTGCTCTTTATGTTTTCATTCATAATCCAGCTTCCCCACTTTCTCTCACTGTGGCCACTTTGTGCATGCAGGTTAACTCAGGTTGGCATCTATGGATGTCGGAGTAGAACTCTTAGCCAAACGTTTATTCCGCTCAAATTGAGCCTGCTATTCTTCCGGAACGATAGACTATGTATTATGTATATAGTAGTAGTTAGCCTACCAATTCAATTGGCCTTCTTTCGTGCACATCTCGTTTTTTTGTTCATTTATGCGAATGAATTGCAGAACCAAGAATTCAAAATAGAGTTTTCTCTACGCTATTCGTCGCACTATTTTGCTTTTTGGCATCTAGCGCTGCTAATCGAATAGATCAGGTGTAGTTTATCCTTTTATAGGTTGCGCATCTATACAATAGGCTGTGTTAAGTTCGGAAACTCTCCTTTTTGTTCAGATGGGATTACTCAATGCATCCGCTTTCGTAGCTAAGATTCGTCTGTATTTATTTGGATTCGGCAATCGTCGAAGTCGGAATCAACTTGAGTATACATCTGGGTGGGTCGAGCTATTCCTTCATGATCGTGGTACTTCTTTCTTCTTTTCTCATTAATGCCGCCGTGGTGAATTGAATGTATCCGTTGATCCAGTGACGAACTCTTTCACGCCACAACTGTGATTAAAGAATGCAATGCTTTGTACCAGATGCTTGTGCTGCAGAGATGCAAACCGGAAAGCAACTGTCGTGACATGACAAATAAATGGGCTGGGCCTTCTTGATGATGATAGATAGCCAAATCCAGGAAGAATTTTTTTTTCGGAAATGAGAGGAATGTCCCCCCACTGAGAAAGAAATCGGTGGTCTATCGATTCGAGAGCTAGCCGAATAGCTTAGCTATCAGTGACATATGCGAACGACCAGTTCGTCAGTCAAGTTGTTGGTGGGCAAATACACGCATGATCGGGAACCAGACGGAGGTCAGCAGTCATTTAATCCATCGGGATCAGCCAGAGGGAGACTTCCCAAAAGAGTGGAGTGGACAACCTGCTATCAAAGTTGATGCCCGAAAATGAATTTCCCATTTCTCGTCCATCATCTTTTTTAAATGCAATACCGAAATGAGAAGCATATAGCCTTTACCTACCCCACTCACCGACCTCGTCCAGACATTGCATTTCCAGTTAGCGTGGTCGGCCAGTTTATGAAGACCCCTCGAGTTCCTCACTGGGAAGCTGTTATATGTACGGTATCTGAAGAAAGCTCCCGGACAAGGACTGTTGTATAAGCCTCATGGGCATTTGCGTATTGAAAGTTTGTCAGATGCTGATTGGGCTGGTTCTCCATTAGATAGGAGATCCACTATCGGCTATTGTACATTTTTGGGAGGGGGTCAAGGTAGAAAAGTAAAAAGCAAAGTGTAGGTGCTCGTTCTAGTGCTGAGGCAGAGTAAAGAGCTATGGCCCATACTGTTTGTGAATTATTGTGGCTTAAATCGTTGTTGCAGGAATTGAAAGTTTTGTTTTGGTTGAAGAGCCCATGCGGTTATATTGTGATAGTCGGGCCCTTTCTCATATTGCCAGCAATCCAGTCTTTCATGAGCGGACCATACACATTGAGGCGGACTGCCATTTTTTTCGTGGTAAGGCTGCCCGTAAGGAGATTATGACACCATACGCGCAGTCTCAGAACCAGTCAGCAGATATCTTTACCAAGACACTTTTAAAACCTCAGATGCTGACCCCATGTTCCAAGCTGAGGATGCTTGATATATATGCTCCAGCTTTAAGGGGAGTGTAGACGGGTATTAGTCTAAGTCTTAGTTTCTTAATGAGGAGTATTTCAGTCTTTTTGTCATTTCACTATATTTTAAATAGGACCGTTGGGTCGTGGGTCAGAAAAAAAGAACTACAGATGTCTTCCCCGGTTCGGGACTAGTTCTCGCTTTGCTCTAAAATAGCTCTTTTTTGCCCTCTTCCCCACTTACCTTGGCTATTTTTCTCGAATAAGGCCCCCAATTTACATTATGTTTTAGGCGCCTTCGCTTCCTCCGTCCGAACGTAGTCGATTTGTTCTTAGTAGGTGATCTTGGATTCCGAATGATTGGATCAGTGCTTTTGCGGTCTCGTCTTGGAGTCTGAGTTATCCCCTCAAAATGGCTAGTTGTAATGACACTAATGTTGAATGTAGTAAAAAGTCAGTATCCGAATGACAGATTCTGCAATGTTCAAATATTCGATCCCGTAAATCCAGCTAGGCCTATAGGCTAAACTCAGTTTGAGTTTCCCCTTTTTTCGAGTCTAGTCGAGTAAGTCCTTTGGGTGCAGTTTGATTTGTATTAGATATAAAAAGAAGGTTTTTTGGCAACTTTTGAAATAGCAAGAAAGGGAGAATCCTTTAGTGTCAATTTCATTCTTCCTTCAGTGTCGATTGGAGATGAAAGTGCTACTTACTAGTTCTTTCAGTTTCTTTTAAATAATAAGACACCAGTGCCCGAAGAAGGTAAAGGCCCAACAGGTTTAATGGGATTCCTTGAGGGGATCTCTGACTTCATTGGAACGTAAACAAAAACTAAACTATGGATAGATCCCTGGTTGAACGGCTCACCGTTGATCCACCAGCCATCTAGGTCCCATCCGACCGCAGTGGAAAGGTTTCAGTCAGTTAGCTCAATCATAAATAGATAAACCGACGAGTGGGATAGGAACCAGATCCTCCACCGATGGAATGAGGACATAGCAAATCAGATCCTAGCTAGAGAGCGGCTCTTTCTCACGACTAGGGGGTTCTAGACTAGACTAGATAGGAAAAAAAAGACGCGGAGCGCTCTTCCAAAAGCCCGTTCAAACTCCTCCGTTAGAATCCCTACTGGGAACACACACGTTCTATTGTTGAGGGTTCGGAGGAGGTATATTATGTCACTTTCGATCCGACTTCGTCACACGAAGACTCGTTCAGTGATTCTACGACTCTGTGTGATCGACTATCTTCCTGTTCGGGTCCGTTCCTATACTAAGTACTCCTGTTGCACGAAGAAAAACCTCAAACAGTGGTCTATGCTAGTCTTCTTCCTTTACTGCAAGCTAGTGACTGAGTCCAAAGCGGAGAGGTAAAGGACATCCGCTAAGCAAGCACAAAGAGTTCACGTATCGATAGCTAAACCTTAAAAAAGTAAGGAGTTGATAAACGAATAGTGAAACTCATTTCGTTGAACAACGTTCGGCTCGAGTTATGTTATAACATTTGAATTTCTCCTATACTTTTTATTGATTTTTCGTGTCCGACCAAGTCTTAACCTATTTAGTACATTTACTGTCTGCTTTAGCCGTACCGTCTTTCATATTGATTATTGCCAGCTGGCGAGTCGCCAGGCTGCGCTCATTGAACATAGAAAATATGCAAGAGAGAGTGGATGAGTCGGTAGCCGAAACACTCAAAGAACAGTTGAGTGAACGAGTAATAACACCGCTCTTCCAGGCGAATAATGTGGTCTTGCCACCAGGCAAGAACAGCTATGATGCCTTGGCCACCCTAGTCCCTGGAAATGATGTTGGATTACTAGCCGGGATGTATAATGATTTAACTCAGCTAGGTATTAACAGTAATACATACCCATTACTACTTCAAGCTGTTAATACCTTGTGGGGGGGCTACGCTAATATAATCCTGCCTGGGAAGGAAAGGTTGGTTCGAGGACCCGTTGGTCAAAGGAAAGGATTAGTTCCATACCATACCGGTTGGAGCATTTGATTTGTTAATCTTTACGATTGACCCCGGACGTACCCATTAGCCGCGTGGGGAACCGGGTAACCAAAGTCACGATCAGAAAGGTTGAAATCCCATCTGGAGCACGCTGGTTCGACTCCAGCTCGTGACAAGGCCTTCTATCATAGAATATCTCGGCGCCCCCGTTCGTTTTCTTGTTAGATTAGATGAATGACTCTCCCGCTGGTAAACATAGGATAGGAACGAAAGAAGCAAATGGCAGAACTCCAGTATATAATGCAGCGCATGCTTTCCGTGCCTCATGCAAGAATGAAAGTCCAAGGGCAATAGGTGCCAGTATCCATTGTAGGTATGAGTTCAGATGTAGGCTGTTCTCTATGGCCAGAGAAGAGTCGTCTCAGGAATCGTTTAAAGTGGCCTTGGCGAGAAAAAGTAGGAAAGCCGTGTAGTGATCATCCTCTCTCTCTCACTAGCTGTCTGTCGCCGCCTTTCAGTGTAACTTCCTTCTTTTATCCACCTTAACTTGAACTCTATATCAGAGTTTTTTAATTGCGCTCTGTAGGAGCCATATGAACTATACCCTCTCTTATCACTTAGCTCCTTCTGGGTTCGCCAGTTGGCTCGTGTAGCAGCCTTTCTCCTTGGAAAAATTAAGACATCTCTGATCCCAGAGAGTGGGTAGGACTTGGTTCATTCGAGTTTCTTCCCCCTTTTTTTAGAGTGTTGTTATGGGCTTCGACATACCCGAAATGGGTATTCCCTAAGCTTACTTAGCATCATTTCCATCCAATCTTGTGAGGGAACCTTACCCCAATCCCTAGAGGAGCGCTGCCGAAACTAAATAAAATATTAACAAGCTCGCTTAAACTGCTTGAATTGAAATAGGAGAACTGGCGCTATTCACTAATAATGGGAGGTTTGCTATCTTGACTATAAAGGATCTCTCTCATCTCTACTTTTTCGTCGACTTCTTTCATCTCCTATATAAAGCAATCACATACATATGTGATATAATAAGAGAAAGCATACATCTTTAATAAGTTGGCTACGATTAGTCACTTCGGAAGCCGTTAACCAAAGTACCGGCTTTTTACTTCCCTTCTAAGGGAAGGAGTAGGAGGCTCCACTATGGTCTAAGCTACTAGAGTGAAAGCTTCATTGGTACCACAATCAAAGTAGGTTCCTAAGGCTGCTATCTAGCCTTCAAACATGACTTTTTAAGCTTGCTTTGACAGGCTAGCAAGTTTTATTCTGCATAGGCTCAGCTCTATTTTACTTCCATTCTTTCTAGTAAGAGTAATGGCCTTTCCATAAAATGGGTCCGAGGGAAGGTAGCTGGTCTCTTGGTAAGCCCCTTGTCTCTTTCTGTTGTAAGTGATTGGAGCTATAGGTGAGTGCAGGTACGCCTGTCGTTCTTTGTCCAAAGATTGTTGTTGTAAGTAGCAGCTATGCCGGTTTCTTGCTCCATTGTACTCTCTGTTACTGTTTTAGTTCCGTCTGGCTATTGGTCAGCGGATCCCACTAGTCCTAAAAGGCTCGAATTAGCTATGGAGTTTGATGATTGCCGCAGACGAGACTATGATTTTATTTCAGTTCGACTTTCTCTTGATGTTGAAAAGTTCCGGTCCCAATTCACCGGTCTAGCGTACCCAACAAGTAATGTCCGAGCGTGAACCCCCTGCAGCCATATAGCGTTAGCGCATACACGTTTTCTTGCTGATGATGATCAGGCGCTCTAGCCTATTAGACGACGTCTACGCAGTAGGATCAGAGTAAGCGAGCTCACTCGACTATAATAGAAAGTTGAGGCACAAGACTCAGACCCCAATAGTAATAGCATCGAAAGAACTACTGCTGGCAGGACTGAGCCAAGGGCACACTTTCCTACTATGCCAGACGTTGTGGCCGGTCTGCCCTCTCTGATCTTGCTTGAACTCTTTCTAAGTAAGAGAAGAATCTGAACATTTGAAAAAGCCTTGCTTGATCATCCTATCAGTCATGGTAACGGATTGAGTATCAACAACGGAAGAAATAGAGAACGCAGGAACGGAACTTCCTGCTTACTTACCTTCTAGCCTACGAAAAGACCAGCTTATTGAACTGAACTGAGAGTATATTGGCAATGAGACAGAGCACTTGTGGAACACACGCTATATCATCTTCTTCATCCCGTAAAAAGGAAATGAGCCCATTGATTCACCTATCCCAAGAGCAGAATGATGATTGTGAGGAAAGCCCAGGAGAGATCTTTGCCTGTAGGGTTCTTCTTACCCTTGGCCTTCTTATCCTATTGATTCAATTCCTTAAAACATCTTATTCGAGAAAAAACCTTCTTCCTTTAGCTGCAAGAGAGGAATTCCTTTCAAAGCCAAATCGTCCTATTTCAAGGTACGGAATCGGACGCATTAAAGCAAGGGCAAAGTAGAAAGGTAAGAAAGAGTAGTGTATCCTTACCACTAAAATGAAAACTCAAACTCATTTTCCGGAAAGGTTAAGATAGAAAGCGAATAAAGACGCGTTCTAGTGGCCTAAGCTCCAATACAATACAATAAGACACTGGGTAGAAGTACCCTTTCAGGGAGTTCCAGCGAGACTGTGCTAATTGTGCTTGCTTTCCTTTCATGCGCGGATTCTCGGAGATGCATGTAACTGTCTTGATTCATGGATGAAATCTCTCTTCAAAGAAAAGCTACAAGCAAACGAAGGCTCAAAAGGTAATCTTTGCTTGCTCTTGGGATACTAGTCACTAGCGTGTGGTGCCTCCCTCTTCTTCTCTTTGCTGGGAGTCCATCCCCTAGCTTAGAAAGAAAAGAGGGAGATTGGGGAAACTCTGTGGTCTGGTATATAAAAAGACTTCTTTCTTCAGGAAAGGCGGGGAATCCTTTACCCTTTCCGAAGTTGTGAGCCTTTAGCTTTGACCTAAGTAAAATAGAACCGATAGGCGATAGAAAGCCTTGCGAACCATTGCGCAATCCCAATGAAATCAGTCAAATTACATTCAAAAGGTTAAATCCCAAAAGCTATTGAAGACCTTGGAACTTATGGCTTCAAGGTGGAATATCCATAAGCGCAGGGTCTTCCCTAAGCCGCCTAAGAAAGACTTTCATTCAGATAAATGGCTAGTTGGAAAAAGCCTTTTAGTAAAGTAAACTAATCGATCTCTTCCTTCCTCTCGGGCTACTTCCCTCCCCGCTAGCCAGTTTCCTGTAAGCTGAACTATATCTTAGTCATACTCTAAGCCCTATTAAGATTGAAATCATTCCTCCAGAACATCATTTTATAGTGCTCAAGACCCTTCTTACTTTAACTCGACCCGCCACCACTCTTTCCCCAGACTTTATACGACTTTTGAGACGAATAAAGGCCAAAGCAAATATCGTAAGTGATGCTCGAGATCACTGATCTTGCATTTGAGCAAGAAGATTGTAACCTCGGATCCTCTTCAAGGAAGGTTCCGGTACTGCTAATACAGTCTTGTTCCTATAGATGCATGACAGATTAAGCAGCGGCTAAGAAAGCGGGATCAGCCTTCTATATTGTACGATGCCAGTCAGTCAGTCTTCTCGGGTGACGGGCTCATTTCCGAGGAATTGCGATAAAGAGCAAGCGAAAACCAGCCCTTGGAGACGGGGGATGGCAGAAGCCAAGTGAAACTATGAACAGACGAATCGATCCTGGACCTCTTATTATTATATGCAAGAGCGAAGGCTCGAAAGAGGAAAAGTGGGATGTCCCTAATTCAACTCACTCTCTTTCTTCTCGCGCGTATCGTATACTTATTCTTGTTCAAAGCTTAGCCGCACTGATGAAGTCGAATGCTCCTTTCGGTGATTCGGTTCTTTCACTCCTAAAGAAGGTTTCTAGAATAGATTTCATTGCACACTAAATCCACAATATTTTATTGCTAAAATATGGAAGAAAGAAGTGTTTCCACGACTCTACCACCCAGTCAATTCTGTTCCACTTAATCCCTCTTTCATGGCCACATCTCTTTCCGGCTAAGGAATGGGAAATCTTTCTCCTGTTACATGAATCCAATTTTCATTTCATCCGGAAAAAGCCCCTTTCCAGCTGACGCTGTCAGTCCACTAACAGCGGTATACAGTAAGTCAGTACAGGAAGGGCACGCGAAATAGACAACTACTTACTAGGCTAGGGTAGTAGTTGAATCATCTTCCCTTTACTTTACCCTAGTGGAAATTCGTT
>CAOJBJ015841271.1:0-15842 GCA_948291685.1 Euphorbia celastroides | reverse complement strand
AGTTACATACCTTGCCCATGTAACTTCATCATTTGAATTTTTTTAAATCTTTCGTTTATTGATCAAGAGAGAAAGAGTAACGTACCCCATTGCTCTAAGTATAAGTTACTCAATTTTTTTAAATTTTGGCACCGGGACTTCGGATAAACTTGAGGATTGTGTTCGATTGTGCGAGGTTTCTTGTTTTTTGAATCCAGGTTTTCCAGAGTTTCCCGAGCCAATCTGTATGCCCAATTGCGTTAAAAGGTCTTGTCACGAGAAATTCATTGATTCTTCCACCATGGCCCGGTTATTGGGCGGTTCAACCAGTGCGACCGGACAGGGTCCCCAAATTTCAGGGGCCCCAAGTTTTCCGGTAGCCGTACTGGTTCAGATTGCAGTGGAATACAAAGAGCCTCTTGCACTGGAGAAGATGAAGAAGACGCGTGAAAATTTCAGGCTTGTTTTTCTTTTAATTAATTGTATTCATGAAACTACGTCGTATTAGGGGAACTCGTTAATCATAAATTAATGACAATGCATGGCTTAATCATAAACTAAAAGGTAAAATAGAAAAAGACTCAATTACCAACTACCCATTAATTTCTATGAATAACTTTAGTAAATCAATTAAGACAATTTAATTGATATTAATTGTTAATTATAATCGAGGAGAAGACCAAAGGTAAAAAATCAAAAGATTAATTAACAGATGTAAATTATTGCTCGTAGGAACAATTTTAAATAGAAAAATATCAAAATTATCATTAATATATTTCAACAGTAAATGTTGGAGGAATAATGGTTTCTGAAAAAAAAAATTCTCTTATAGACAATATTATCTTAATTCATTGTTTTTTCAATCTTTTTCTCAAAATTATTTTATCAATCTCAATTTCTCTGCCAAATCTTCATGAATATTCAACTATATCTTCGCTTCCTTTTCAATTTTTCAATCATTTATTCTATCATTATTATCTAGTGATAATATTGTCCATGTATTAAAATTTATTCCTAAATGTAATATATTTTACTTTATCAACAAAAAAATTGAATTCATGGTCAAATGTTGTATATACGAGGGCCCATATTTTAAATTTCATACAGGGGCTAAAAATTCTCGGAGACGGCCCTGCTTCCACCTATCCGCCGACTTCAATTTAGTATAATGTCCGTCGAATAATATTTAGTTATGAATAAGTTTGGTCATCCAACAATATCAATTAAACATTTCAATACTTAATGTCGAAAATACACCCAATGAGTATCATTTTATTGTTAATTTGTTGGAAACATCCTAGTAGTTTGGTCCATCTTCTTACATATTTACATATATTGATTATTAGCACAACACTAATGCAATTCCATGAGTTTAGTGTTATATTTGGGAAATCTTGATTACCCAATTGTTACACAATTTGTCGTTTTCAAAATTTCACTCGTGTAAATTCTGTTTAATTATAGGAAAAATAAGAAGATATATAGCTTGAAATCGCAGCAATACTTGATAGCATTGCCTGCATTCAATTTTCGCTGGTTCAATTTATGTATTAAATTCATAACTTCAATTAATATTATTAATATATTTGTTTCCCAAACAAATACTTGAACTGATATTTGGTACATATATAGTAGTTGATATTCAAAGGAAGAAGCATGCAATAAAGATAAATGAACTTTATTCATGTTAATTACAAAGAAAAAGTATAAAGAATCTTTTTACACTTAATTTACTGAATTATTAGTAGCACATCAAGTGTTTTACCTCTCCTATTAAATACACGTCTCCAAATGAACATGTGAATTACAATCAAAAAGTTATAATGAATCTTTATATCTAAAACGTGTATGTAGTAGAACAAGAAAAAAACTTCATGTACTAAATTCTTAGATTTCGGTGTTGAATTTGACCAACCGTTGGAATCTACGGTCCAATGTGCCTCATTTTCATGTACAATTAGAGCGACAACCGACAATCAGTCAGCATTTAAGAGACTTGTAATGAAAACCGAGTAAAAAAATGTTCAACACCAACCAATATAAGAAGAACCTCATCCAGCCAGAGGTGAAGTTAAAACGGCGAAACTCCGGCCAAGCACTTTAGCTTCGTAGACTTTACAATATCAAATTCAAAAGTAATTTTGGAGTAAAGTTAGAGAAAAATAAATACAAAGCAAGTGAAAGAAGATTTTTTGCGGGAAATTGCGTAATGAATCCTAGCAATTCAAAATGATATTAATGGTTGGATCTTGTTGAAATGCAAGACAGTTGGGTGGATGCTATATAATATTGATAGAAAGGAAAGGCGAGCTGATCCGAGCTTCAGAATGTTCATGTTCGTTCATTTTATATTTTATTGAGTTTGATTCCAGTTCGAGCTTGGTTCAGAAATAACTCACTCGAGCTTTGGTATGTTCATTTGATTTTTAATGATTTGAAACCGTGTTTTGAATTTGACTCAAGCTTTAGCTTGTTTATTTTCAATTTATTTATGAGTAAAGCTCAAAAAAATATTCACAAAGTATTCATTTATCAATCGAGCCAAGTCAAATCCAACTTTTATTGAGCTTGAACAGCTCGATTTATATATGGCAATTATAGAGGTGCGAAGATTGTTGGTTTTTCTTCTAATGTTTATTCCATGGGATTCGTAATGTTTCTGCTGAATCTGATTTTACTTTTCCAATTTTGTTATTCTGGTTCCAGATTGATTGATTCTACTCCTTTGGCTCTAGTTAATTGCGAATTCTCAGTGTTTTTGAGTTGTGCTTACCCGTTTACATTGTTAAATATTCAATTCAAAATGATTTTGAAGTAGTTGTTGTAAAGCATAGTGTCACTATTTGGAATTGAGAGCCCAAATTGAATATAGAAAATTTATCAAACAAATGTTATACAGGTAATATAACATGGTATACATGTGATACTACCTGTTATACAACGATATGACATGTTATACAACGATATAACATTTTATACAATTTTTAAATTTTTTTTTGTCAAAAGTATATCAATATGGATTTTGTTTTAAAGATAAAAATAAGACGAATAAAATGTACTAAAGAATCAACTCCAAAACAATCAACCGTTTGAAAGATAAGAAGGTTTTAAATTTTGGAATTTAAGTTAATTAAGAGAGAGAAGGTGGATTGAGAGAAAGATAAAAAGTTGTCATTTGAATAATTAAAAAGTTAAAATAAGATATACTACTAATTAAAAAGTTCTTAGTTTATGAGTCCAAATAATTATAAAAAAATGATAATTGAAAATAAATCCCATTGCCTGTTTTCCATTCGCGCCTTTCTTCAGCGTAAAGAAAGAAAAGAAGGTTAGGCCATATTTGTATAATAAACTTTTTAATTAGCTTTTTAGATGGTTTTGAAATTAGAATACTTTTGCTACTTTTTCGGTCTGCATTGATATTTTCCTTATGGAATCCAATGGACAATTATATCATTTCCTAGGCTTGGTGGCCTAAAAATTGAGAATGGCATTTTGGTCATTTACTTGCAATTCCATGCATTAGTTACACCTATGCCGTGTATATGGATAATGTTTTTTTTTTTTTATTTTGTCGAAACAAACAATAAAAAGTACAAGACAATTAAACATTTAATTCTCTTTACTCTTCCTAAATCCTTGAACTAATCTGACCTTATTGGATTTGTGGCAAAGGTCTTAGCGTAGTAGTTAAAATTTGAAAATGCTATTGTAAAGGTTACATGTTCGAATCAACATTTTAGTAAAGAGTGAATAGATTTTTTTAATATTATCGTAAGCCCAAACAAAGAAATTTTTTTGAAAAGAATTATTGTATTAGCTTTGGTCAAAGTGCTTATTTAGTAATTTTCACTATCTTTTAATTATTTCTGTTATGTTTGTTCTTAATGTCAACTTAATGTTATGCATCTCTAAGTCGGTTTTTCTTTACAAATATTTTTTCTGTTAGTAAATCTAGATTGTAAGTTTTGCATAGTAAAGATAACGCCATCAAAATTGCGAATTCAGTTATAGAAATATAAGTTACTCAAGGCCAGCTTAACATTGGCAAATTCTTAAATTTTCATTTATTAGATGTGACAGAAAGTACAAAGCTTTTCCCACTATAAATATATTCGGTCAAAGTTAAGCAAAATGCAAATATCGGAAAACATAAAAAGGAGAAGAAGAGACAACATGGAAGCAAGAAGGGTTCATAGTATTACATTCATGTTTTTCCTCGGACTAACAATTTTGGCTTCGGTGCAAGCTATAAGTTGCACAGTCGAGTGCATATTAGCGTGTCTCGGTGTATGGAACAATCTAAAACATTCAAAGTGTATGGTCGAATGCATGGATGAAAACTGCCACAAGAGCTCATTCGATGAGGGTATTTCTGATTCTCCAAGTTATCCACCGTCTATCAATTAATATTGTATTTATGTATAAGTAATAATAAATTTGATCATCAAATATCAACATAAGAATATCGGTACTCGCTGTAAGTGATTATATGAAATAAAATTTGTTTTAGTGTTTACATGAAATGGAGATGTACACTTTATAGTTGGAAAAACATACACTTGCTTTATCTTTAATATCGCTCTTTCTCTCTATTTAATCAATTTCTATATGCAGTTCATTTTTGTACTCTTGACAATTTATTTCATTTCTTGTTTCAATTATTTGAAAATGACTTATCTCCGGTTCATAACAATATAAAATATAAGGTCAAGAAGTTTGTTAAAAAATTGTTCAAATATATTTAAGCTGAGCTTTAGTGTGTTCATCTAATTTTTAACAAGCTTAAACCATGTTTGAACTCAACTCAAACTTAAGGTAAAGAGATTGCAAGTTTATTTGGTTATTTTATACACCTTTCAATGTGTTGGTGTGAAGTCTTGGGTTCGAAACCCAATCTCTTCACAGATTTACTAATTATTATGGGAATTTCATTTATTTGATTTCAATAAGCTATTCCATTTTACATAGAAAACCAAATAAATTAAATTGAATTTGATGTTTTTTGGACTAATTAAATAGGTGTTGGATACCTACATTGAGAAAAAAGAACTTGAGTAGTATTTTATCTGTATAGATATTTTTCTAAGGAAAAATATTGACTCACAGTTACTTACAAAAAAATTTCTCTTCTCATTCGAAGGTGGATTCAAACTTATAACTTTCAGAATAACGACTTCAATCTTAACCACTTGACTATAACATTTGCAAGAACAATATTCTCTCGATGAACCATCATTCTAATTTCGTCTAATTTACAAAACTCAAAACTAATAGATATTCTGGTTAACATGTTAGACAATAAAAAAGAAGAGTTTAGCCCAAGTGGTTTTAATATATTATATAAATTTTGTTACCATAATAATTAATGTAACTGACCCATTTCAACAACTTACCTTTAAAATGATATGGTGACAGAATCCAAATTTGGTAATATCTCTATATATTCAACAAAAGAAAAAGCTTGACTGTCTTTATTTCTGTTTACAGTTCTATTTCTCTTCTTCTCTCTTAAACCATTAATAAAAAGCACAAAATTTCGAAAAAGCAAAACAAAAAATAAAAGATGTTAGGTTTAATCCTTCTTTTATTATCTATGTCCAATTCTATTGAGTCGCAATCGATTGTCAAGACTCTACCTGGTTTTGACGGAGATCTCCGATTCGTACTCGAAACTGGGTAAGTTATTATTTACTTTTCACGATTATAATTTATTTTTTGTAGTGTACATACAAATAACCGATAGCTTACTGAACGAAGTATTCCACACTCCTATAAAGTCTAGAAATGAATCTTACCCGGAACAATAATTTTTAAGAAATCGTATGTTGGTGATTAATTTAATGGTTTTGAATTTTGATTTCACTTATTGGTGTGTTGAAAAAAAAGTTATGTAGGCATTGGGGAAAACGAAGAAGTGCAAATGTTTTATTATTTCTTTGAATCCGAAAGAAATCCGGGAAAAGATCCACTTCTCATTTGGGTCACTGGTGGACCCGGTTGCTCTGTTCTTACTGCTGTCTTTTATCAAAGTGGTATGTAGAAAGTTATTAATATTTTACATTATTTTCGTGGCTTAATGGAAACAATAGTAGATGCTTTTAAAATATGTTGTTAAATAAATTAAGGAATAGCTGCTCTAAAACTAAAATAAAATAGATACTGACTTTTACAATAAGAAAAGATGATATTAGGTTTTAATCTTTCAACTTACTTTTTCGTTCTATTTATTTATAAATATTAGTATTTGTTTTTTTATTCAATTTTAGATTTAAAGGAAAGAAAAATTTGTTTTCTTTTAGTGTCTATATACAGCTGCCTGCTTAATTCACGTGAATAGTTGGCATGAGAAAACAAAATAGAATAACCGTCCTATGCATGCAATACATTTTGAGCATATATTGTTCAGTGTTTACTTTATCACAAATGTTACAAATATACCATTTTTTTGTCTGGTGAAATTTGAAACCGTATACTAGTTATCACGATTTTAGTCAATGATTATTACAAACCAATTTGACCAACTTAATATAAAATTAAATTCTTTTATCATTTGGCAGGTCCAATAACTTTCAACTATACAGATAGTAGAGGCGGCAAGCCAACACTTATACTGAATCCACATTCATGGACAAAGGTGACAAAATTACCATGAATATTTCTCTTTCATCATTTCTTCTATTAAAAAAATAAGTATGGTTAATCTCGAGTTCAAGCTCCTGTGAACGCATAAAAAATTGATAGGGAAATTCACCGATCACAACTAGGTGCACCACCCGAGTTAGATTTCGGTATAGTCAGAGCAAAGTTCTGTTGAAACATATGGGCAACAAAACACGATATTTTTTGTGAAGGTAGGAGGTCGTGGATTTGAAATCCAGCCTCTTTAAAGTTTATATTCATTAAAAAAAAGATACTTTTTGCGTCATTTAGGTGTTATGAGGTGCATGTTTTATACGTTTAAGAGTTTAAGTTGAATTTTTGAAATCTAAGCTGACATCAGGCATTTAGGGATGAACCTTGGAATTTTGATGCATTAAGCAAAATTAAAATAAATGATTGTAAATGAATATTTAATTTGATTGCAGTTTGCAAACATATTATATGTGGATTTTCCTGTGGGTACTGGCTTCTCATATGCAACAACAAGTGAAGGATACAGAGTCAGTGATTCAATATCAGCAAAACATGCTTATGATTTTCTTGCAAAGGTAAGAAAGCTTTTTATTTGTTATTTCATGAATTCTTTTTCTATTGTTAGCCATAATATATATTATATGGCCTCTTCAAGGATTTATAATTATTCAAAAAATAATAATATATATTATATGTTATCCTAAATTGGAAATTATACAATTTGTAATTTTATCTTAAATTAATTAAATTAAATGATTAATCTAACTTCTTTTTAAACAGTGGCTTTGGGCTCATCCAAAAATTCAATCAAATCCTTGCTTTTTTGGTGGTGATTCTTATAGTGGCATATTTGTTCCAATTATCGTTGACCAAATCTCTAAAGGTAATTAGATTTTAATAATAAATCAATTTGGCGTGATTTGTCAAATTTTTGGAGGAATCTATATATTTATTTTACAGGTTATTTTTCTGAATAATTTATTGCAGGAAATGATAAAGGGAATCAGCCTAAAATTAACCTCAAAGTATAGTTAATTTTTTTTTCAATTACTTCGAATTCTTTATAAATTATGGAATTTTTAAATTTTAATAAAAAATTTGTTTTATGAAAAAATATACAGTGATTTTATGTTGGGAAATCCACTTACGGATTTCAAATATGATCTCGGTTCCAGAATAGAATTTGCTCATATAAACCAACTCATATCCGACCAAATCTATAAGGTAAATAATTTATTTATTTTTCTTATTCTAAAGTTCTAACTAGGAAAAAAAAAACAAAATGTTTGTATTTTTAATTAAATTTATAAACTGATTCGTCAATTCTTGTTATTGTGAATGGGATACAATAAGGAAATTAGAGAAAATTGCAAAAGTGAATATCTGTATCCAGATCGAAGCAACCATATATGCATTAATGGTCTCCAAATTGTTAATGAGGTCAGTGTGTATTTTAATTACTTAATTAATTTCAACTTTAGATTACTATATTGATTTACCTTATTTAATTAATTAATGTAATTTCCGACATTCACCAAAGTATATACACCATATATATATGAAGAAAAGTGCAGTCATTGGGATCTTGGTGCTTTGTTGGGAGAGACTGATTTTTCCTCAATTATAGACTTAATTGATGTCAATATTCATCTCTCTTCTCAATATTGCCGGGTAAATTTTTATTATTTCAATTTTAATTGACTATTGCCTTGATTTCGACTTTCAAATTTAGCTTATTACTAACACTTGTGTGTTTTTTGAAAATGTTTTGTAGGATTACATGTTATTGTTCTCCTTCTATTGGGCTAACGACAAGAACGTCCAAAAGGCTCTAAATGTTCGAGAGGTAATTTAGAATCGTTTACATGTGCAATCAACAAGACTACGACATTGAATAGTCTCTATATAGTCGATAATAATCAACTCTTTTTACAGTCACATGTCTAAAGTTTAGTAAGATAAATAAAAAGTGGCCCTAAATTCATGACAAGAAATTCTAATCGACTTCGTTTTCGGGTTTTACTAGAATGATTTGTAATATGTACGATATGATAGGGGACGATAAATGTGTGGCCGAGACGTAATGCTAGCTTATGGTATGAATTCGAAGTTACAAGCACTATCGAATATCACAAAAATCTCCCTAAAAGATCCTACCAAGCTTTAATTTTCAGGTAATTATTATCTCACTTTTTTTAGGCAATTTTCCAATTAAAGTTTATCGTATTCACTCGTATCAGAACACCCAATTCTAATTTTAAGTAGTGTTATTTCTCAAGCTAACATTGATTACTTATAATCTACTTACTAATATAAATAATAATATATGTTTGACAAAATTTTCTAAAAAATTCAAAAGTTTTGGCAAATTAAATTATTAAAATTTTGCAATATATACAGTGGGGATGCTGACTCGGTAATTCCATATTTGGGGACATATGAATGGATCCAAACTCTTCATTTACCGATTAAAATAAATTGGCATCCATGGTTTGTTGATGATAAGGTGGCCGGGTATGTTTTAAATATTATTCCATGATCTAGCAAATTAACTATAAATATTTCAAATTTATCATAATTAATTATTTTATTATTGTTTTGATACAGGTATTCAATTTCATATTCTAAGAACAATTACAGTTTGACTTTTGCAACTGTTAAGGCAAGCATTTGCATTTCATTTTTATTCATTTAATTTGAATCATTTGTTAGGTAAAAAAGTATTTAGTATTTAGATCCTATTTATTCATCTATTAGCTAAATCTCAAGATATATTAATATATAATTTAATTTCAAAATAAATTAAAGTGCAAGTAAGTTATTAAAATTCTAATTATTTTTTTGTTGGTACAGGGAGGGGGTCACTCAGCTCAAGAAACAAGGCCTAAGGAATGTTTTCACTTAGTCAATAGATGGTTCTCTAGTTATTCCCTTTAATTAGACTGTTTTATTATTTTTATATGAATTAACAGAAAATTAGTTCACCAGCCAAAAGCTGAATTAAATTTTACAATTTTTAAGAGTTACAATGTTGGAGGGAATATTTCCGCTCATTTTGAAATGACAAGCTAATATCTATTTATGGGCGTAATTGGAAAAATCTATAACTTAATAAATGTAATAGAAATATAACAAAACTAAATTCCAAAGTGATAGTATTATCAGCAAAAATTAACTGAGTCCAAGCGGCTATCAAACCGCCTCAACCAAGCTAAGTATGGCTTGTCGGGGAGCGCTGAATAAAGCTAAGAAGCAGTGAAAGATTAAAGATACGGCTCGATGGCGGCGATGGACACTCGTGGTCATCTTGAAAGGCGAGGGACCGGATTTGCAAATTGTGGCAACCACATGGACATTAAGAGCATTAGGCCTAATTTATAATATTATAAATTTATATTATAAACCATCTAATTT
This sequence comes from Euphorbia celastroides, assembly GCA_948291685.1. NCBI lineage: Eukaryota > Viridiplantae > Streptophyta > Magnoliopsida > Malpighiales > Euphorbiaceae > Euphorbia > Euphorbia celastroides. Next base: position 5,813 of record CAOJBJ015841271.1, on the reverse strand, counting down.
AAAATTCGGCATATTTTATGGTGACTTTGTTTTTTCCTTACTTTGTCACCATTACCATTAGATTGAATTTCTCCTCACTAATCCAATGATAATGAAGGACAAAGTAAAGTTAATTTTAAAAAAACAAAGTCTCCACATTATATCGAATTATTATTTCAAAAGAACTATCCAGAATAAATTAAAATTTTCATTGATATGATGTATACATTAAGTTGAACTTATTAAATTATTACTTTCACTTATATTTTAAATAATTTTTTTAAATTTTTTTTATATAATTAGCTATATATAAATTTTTGAAATAATTTTTCAAATCAAATTATCGTGAAATTATTTTTTAAAAAGACCTATACTTTTTTAACTTTAATTTCAATAATTCATTATTTCATTGAATTATGTTGTATTGATTTGATATGAAATATCAATATAATTATAAAGTATTACTATAAAGTTTTATTATTGGTTGGTAAGATTACATTATATTTGCATATTCAATGCTAATATCTGTTTAAATAAGTATTTTGGCAAGAAAACAATTTTTAGATTTGTGAAAAGAATGATCAGAATTGTATTCAATTATCTAACTTATTTGATCTTTACAAGCTTTATATACAAGAAGAAACAAATTGAATAAAGGTGGGACAGCTGTGTGGAAAGGATTGCCAACCTGGCGAATCAGTTACAACAACCTGTAACCGAATGTTGAAGTGGATTAGGGCACCTTTTTAGTCTTCCGGTTGCCTCATAATGGGCTTACAATAATATTCAAAGAAAACCTTTATCCCTCCTCACCCGAGTGTGGACTCGAACCTACGACCTCTAAGATCACATCTTCAGTCGTTAACCACTAGATTACGACCTTTGCCACTCTGGTGTTGTAAATAATAGTAGTTCTTATCAAAAATAACTTTGACCTGATTATCATTTGCTAGTTTTCCCACTGGTAGCAACTTATATCGAAAATCTGGTACTGGTAGTTCATTTTTAAGCACAATATCAATCTGTAGTTGTATGTCCCCAAAATGTGTAACTACTTTAGGTCCTCTATCAAGCAAAAAGACATTGTGTGACTTATCATTGCATCTTAAAACTAAGAAACTGCTTTGAGAATTACACATATGGGAGCTTGCTCTACTGTCTATAATTCAGTATCAAACTGGTCATTACCTGCATACAGTGACGGGGCTAGCATGGGCTTTGGGGGACGGACAAAAAATTATGGGCGTGACACAAAAGCCCATCTCAACTGAAAACAAAAGCAAAAAAAAAAATAAAAAAAAATAAAAAACAGTTTAGGGATTCGAACGCAGGTTGTGAAGGATATTTGCCCCTCCTTTACCGACTAAGCCACAACTTCACAGTAGCAAAGTCACTGTAAGTACTGCTTGAAGCGTTGAATGCACTGTTCTCATTGCCTGCCGAATGTAGTGGTGACTCTGCCATGATTGCAGGTTCTTTTCTTTGCATCATCCTATTGTAAACTTTATCCACCATTTTGTTCATCATGCTTTGATCCAATGAGTCTCCACTTTATTGCATATTGAACATCGTTTGCATTGTTTGCTCTGTCATAGAGAAAAATTTGACAACTGATATTCTAATTTGTTCAGAATTGCTACTAATGTTTAGTTAAGTGTTATATTTATTTGTTGTAAAGATTATATTTGAACTTTTTTGCGGTATAAAATTTTTTTTGATGAAATGTGGTGTGGGATTTTAAACATAAGATGTATATTTGTGTACTTTTAATGGATAATGAGAAAACTCCGATGGGGAGTGGGGAATCCCAAAACCTTATTGGGGAACATTTATTACCCGAAACCTTAAGGCCTTGTTTGGTTCCATGGCTTTCCATGGTATGGAATTAAAATCTCATGTTTGGTTTCATGGTTATTGTTATGATATGGTTTTCTCATGATTTTTTCAACCATGTGCAGTTTTTTTTAATCATGGATTTGGTGGTTTTCCATGGTTCTATTATTTTGTATTTCAAAAATAACCTTTCAGGTAGAACTTACTACAAATGAATCAAACCATTAATCCAACGTTAAAGTCACAGCAATATTCCAAGTTTCATACTTGCCTTTCCATTATTTAACTGCTGCTCTCCAACATGCTTCTTCTTTTCTATAATTACATTCTCTTGCTCCTTGACGGATTAAATTTCCTTCCAAAAGTTGCTAGTTTTGTCTTATTGTTTTACGTTTAGGCAAGTTGTGCAAAAATTCATTTAACATCACTACGTAAATTTTACTAGTATCGGAAGTTTTAGATTTTTAAGTTCATAGTTTGGGATTTGTTTTTGCCCGGAATAAATCTGTAGAATTTTGCATTAGATTTTAATATTTTTATTGTTTAAGTTGATTCTGCAAAAGGATATAAAAGTAATTTTGTATTATTTAACCATATTATACAATGAAACCAAACAACAATTTTTAATAAACAATACCATACCATACCATACCATGTAACCAAACAAGAATTTTAAACAAAACCATATACACCATACTATACTCTACAATACCATATTTTAATGAACCATGGAGAACCACGTGCCAAACAAGGCCTAATGGATCTGGATATGAGGAAAAAAAAATTTCGCAAAACCATAATGGATTTGGATATGGGAAATGTATCCCCCGATTTACTAGAACCGGTTAACAACCCTAGCCATGGAGTCACTAATAGAAGAAGAAATCAAAATCTCAAACCTTCCATAAAAACCCGGCTGGAAACGTTCTATAAATCTATTCAAATACCAACAATTTTGGTACTTTAAAGTGATTATCAAAGGAATTATTTTGTTTCGGAAAAATTTTAAACCTCAACCAGCCGATATTTTCCGTTGTACCAATCCAAAATCCGGCACAACTTGGCTTAAGGCCTTGTGCTTCTCGATTCGGACAAGAACCTGATATACAAATAGTGATTCGAATTCAGGTTCCACTTTAGTATCTAAAAATCCACATGACATCGTGGCTCGTGCGGAAACTATTTATAGTTTTGACACTAATAGAGATCCTCTAATTCCAATAGTTCACACTCATGTCCCTTTTTCTTTCTTGCTAGAATCAAATGCAAATTTGAATTGCGAAATTCTTTATATATGCAGAGATCCGAAGGATGTTCAATTCGCAATATTTCTTCACTTCTAAACATGGCAATGGAGAGATTGCACCGTTCAATGAGGTGTTTGAGAAGTTCTGCGACGGAGTTTCGACCTATGGTCTCTTTTGGGATCATGTTTCAGGATACTGGAAAGCGAGTTTGAAATTTCCGGAGAGAGTTTTATTTTTGAAATATGAAGATTTTTAGAATAATACATGTTTTTATGTTGGAAAATTTGCTAATATTATCATGGGATGTGGTTTTTCTATTAATTAAATGGTGGAGCAGTGGAAAACTCTCGCATAGCACGTAAGAAGAGATAGGTCATGACACAAGTGGGGGTCAAATCTCACATTATTTCTAGCTTATGTTAATGTCCCGCTTGTCCACTTGTAACATATAGTTTATTATTCTGAAGTGGGAATATAAGAACCCCAACTTTTTTTTTTGATAACTAAGAACCCCAACTTTTGCCATTGTATGATTATCGAACTTTTATTAATTCAAATCTACAGATTTTTCTCTTTATTTGTGTTCATACCTCCAAGTTTCAGCTTGTAAATCTCTTAGAAAATCCAGTTTCTGACAAGTGCCGGCCTCAATTTTCTCTCAGCATTCCTATTGAACAAAGTTTTTTAAATAATTAACGTTGTGGATCCCCCCATGTGGATGGATACTATCATACTATCAACAACTGGTATTAGGATTTTTGTTCGCAATAATCAAAGGGATTACCGTGAGTTTTTGAACACCAATAACTCTATTTATTAAATTAAACGTCTGCATACATTATATACTAGACCCATATATACCCTTGCACACCATGACAATAGAAAACATAACTGAACTCAACTTCAAACAACATCTCCTCTAATATCAAATAGATTTTTTTGAAAAGTTCTCGTAGGAACGATAGTTCCCACTAGTAATCATTCAAGAACTTTATTACTAAACTTTTTCTAAAAAAATTGATACAAACTTTCACACTCACGATGTAACCATTCAGACATGCAGCCCGGAACCACTAAACTTGTCGAGGGTAATTTGGTCAAGACTTTTCTCCATTTCGACCGTGAAATAATTCTTCTAATCGCCAACTTTTCCATTCCTGTAAAACATATTGTTTTCCATTTTAATCGGAATATTTTTGGCAATATCATTGCTTTTGTTCACCTCTAAATTGCTCAAATTCTCGAAGCTACAAAACTTTACAATCTTTCCAACTATGCCTTGTTTCTCTTCATCAATGGAGAAAGGACACCCCATGAAATTCGCCATTTTCTTGACGTAAAACAACCATCATTCTTCAAATCTTCATATTTCAAAAACAACACTTTATCAGGGAATTCCAGGCTCGCTTTCCAGTATCCCAACATATGACTCCACTGCAAAACTTCTCATATGCATCCTCAAACGGGATCACGTCCATGTCCGTGGTGCGCGAAAAATGCCATAGCGAAACGAGGACATCATTTGGATTCCGGCAAACATAAATGATTTTCGTGTTTGAGTTGAGAACATATTTCGGTAAGGAATTGAAAGGAACATGAGCTGCAACTAAAGGATTATTTATGTCCCTTTCATGGCCAAGGGAGTAGAGAAACTCTTGAAAAGGCACAATATCATGGGGTATTTAGTCATGAGCAACGGGTTGGAAGAGGAAAACTTTGTTCTAGTTGAAATGGCAAAGGCAAGGGATTTAAGCCAAGTTGTGCCGGATTTCGGAAGGCTGCAAAAGAAAATATCATTGGGTTGAGGAGTAAAGTTTTTCTGAAACAAAATGATTCCTTTGATATAATCAGGAAAGCACAAAAATCTTGGTACTTGTATAGATTCAGTGACACTCGCCAGCTCGGCTTCTTATGGAGGTTCAAAATGTTGTTGATGATTTCGTCATCTTTTTCCTGGGGGTTTTGCGCCTGTGATGGTTCGCCGGTCACCGTTGCATCATCAGTTTTGTTGAATGCTAGAGAAGTGTTCATGGTAATAATGCTAAGTAGCAACAAAATAAACTACAAGGAAGAAGAGAAGTCTTTCTTTTTTTATTTCTCATAATTTGTCTTAGCAAATGGGTACGTGTATATAGGGAATGAATTCCTTAAAGTAAATAAAAGAAAAGTTTAGAAAAGAAATTATTGAGGGAAAGGAAGTATGATTTTAAGAATAATTTTTGTTGAATTATAATAAAATTTACCCCTTTTTTAAATAAAGGTTTGAGGTTTAGGTAACAAAGTTTAGGCGAGAAGCAGAGGGACAAAGACTTACCAAAACAAGGTTAATTCACATTAATACCAAAACAAGGTTTTTGTATTAACCTTGTTTTTTCTTGGGAAATTGATACCAATATACACTAATTGCAAACTATTTACACAAATTATCCAACAGGAAACTTATTTACATAAATAATAAGTTTCGTTTCATATTTACACTTTTAACATCATATAAATACATAAGCCCCACACCCTTCTCTTTTTCTCCATCGCTCTATTTCATTCCTCTGCCTCCAGTGGAGCGATTGTTACTTTCATCTTCTCAGATCCGCCTTCATCTTCGAGTTCGCTGCCGGCCGACCTCCTCCTCCTCCTCCTCTTCTTCTTCTTGCTTCGTCGCCGCTTCTCTCTCCGTCATTCATAGCTTCGAGTTTTGCTGCTCCGATTTATCTCTTTTCTCAGGTGCGATTTCATGTAACTTGTTTTCTTTTTGAT
>CAOJBJ015835520.1:0-12365 GCA_948291685.1 Euphorbia celastroides | reverse complement strand
ATATGCTAGGCCATGTGCCAATTCTGTGATACTTAGATATGTGAAATATGTGAATTTTGATTTTGGGAGCTTCGGATCTAGACTGTATGCCGCCCCCGTATCTAGTCCTATATGCTACTTGACAAACTATGGGCAATATTTGAATTTTTGTTTTGATGAGTGTGTTTAGTGAATTTATGAAAAAAGGGATAAATTTTTATTAATGAATGTAAATATAATGTTGTTTATAAAAGGAAGAAAAGTATAGACAATATGAAAATTTACAGCAACCTTAGTACACCACTAAGCAATATTATTGCTTAGCATGTAGTTTTTATCTACACGTAGGTTTTGGAGCTCGGTAGATAGCTGGACCAAAGTGGAGAAGTTTAACAAAGGACGAAGAATTATTAAGGTGGATTTTATTATAATGTATATGAGGTTTAGTAGAAAAATGGCATGTAAGATAGTTTCTGTGAGAGTATAGTTTGTATATTATGGAGATTGTTTAGAGAATAAGTATTGGAGTGTATAAATGATGAATCGAATATTGTATTGGATAAATTATTGTATAGTATGTATGAGAGTTATATTATGATAAGGATGAAATAAATGTTTAAGTATGTTATAATTTGAAAATAGTAAAAGAGATTATGTGGCATTCTCTCGATTTACCGTCTAGTGTTACACTTGTTCTCCTCACAACGAAAATTGATAATAAATCTTTTGCATTGTAAACCTTTGAGTGTTAAACTCTGGAGAGGTTAGCTCGTGATAGATCCCTTGAGTGCAGTTATCGTTGTCACTTATTTATCCCAAAGCATTTATTTAGTTTTAAAAAGAAAAAATCAGCATCCATCATCAAGAAAGCAATTCGAATCATCAACAAGAAGAAATCAGGTATTATTCATCTCTTATCTTTGAATTATGTTTATTCTTTATCTACTTCTACTCAACTTCTTCTTAAAATCAATATAACATTCATGTATGCCATCTATATAAAATTAATCACTTTAAATAACTAATTAATAAACAATGTTTGTTAACAAAATGATTATATTCAACCGAATTATCATTAGAAAATTTTATAATAGAAATTGTTGAACCAAGTAAATATACTATCATCAAACTTGTTGAAATAAGAAAGATTTAATAACACAAAAAGAAGTAAAACATAGATATTTAAAAATAAGATTCATTGAACAAATAATAGATAGAAAAATTGAAAAAGAATGTCAATAAGTGATATAGAATTAACTTGTATCGTAATATTAGTCAATGGTATTATTAGAGAAGAAATAGAAATAAGCATATCAAGAAAATATATACAAAACATATTGCTAAATCATGAAAACATTGAATACATAGATTTTTATATTAAACCTGACTAAAATGATTTATTCAATATCAGTTCTAACATCCACTTCCGCACTAGAAATTATTGTAGCAAAATTACTGTTGCACCACGCGCCGAAATGGTATCAGAGCCTAAGGAGGGAGGATCACAGTTTAAGGTAAACAAGTAAAAAATGAGATTAAAAAGTTTGTAACACATGAAAAATGAATTAAAACAGCTATATCAAGACATATATAAAATGGAAATAGAAGAATTCATAATAGAAATTAATACATGATTATATAACATAATTGATTGAAGAAGATTAATCTATGTTACTTAGACTCGTCCAAGAGTACCCGATACGGGTACGGATCCGAGTATCGAGTGCGGTAAAATTGAAAATTTAGGACACGTGGACCCTGTCCGAAATTTAAACACGGGTACGGAGACACGGGTAAAACTAAAATTATATTTTAAGTATTTTACATATATATCTAATGAAGTAGAAATTCAACTTCCTTAATATAAAATAGAAATGTAAAGTGTCTAACAATCATAACCATTAAAACCATAACATTAAGAAATCACAAAATGAAGTACAAATCAAATACCACAACTCAGATGCAAAGATAGAATTGTTAATCAAATAATAAAGAGGAAAAAGGGAAATAGATACGTTGCATAGAAGAGATGAAGAGTCTATGTTTCATTGGGAATCTAATTTGTTATTAATATTAGATGGTAAATTGGTAATTGAGTTAAATTCCTTAATCATTGAAGGAAATTTGAATCAATTAAATCTTTTATTGGACGACATGCAGACTTGATTGGTAATATCAAATAAAATTGGAATATTAATGATAATGTTAGCGTTATATATGGTGGTATTAATTAAGAATTCTACTGTTTTGGAATTCTGTCTTTGAAAATTAATGTTTGCAATAATAGGTCTAATGCTCACTTTGATACTCCAATTTGTCCAGAAAAACCTTTCTGGTACCCAAACTTTAAAAATGACCCCGTAGGTACTCAAATTTTCAAAAAATAACCGCGTAGGTACCTCAATTTTCAAAAAATACAACATTTCACTACTTTAGTGCCACGTGTCAAAATTTGGTGAGTTTCACTTTTAAAGAAAGTCAACCTGTAACCATTGACTCGCCAACTAAAAGTTGACATGTGACACTGAGGTAGTAAAGTGGTTCATTTTTTTTGAAAGTTGAGGTACCTACGGGGTCATTTTTAAAGTTTGGGTACCGGAAAGGTTTTTCTGGACAAGTTAGAGTATCAAAGTAAGCATTAAGCCGCAATAATACCATGGTTGTTATTTGGAGTGTCCGAGGTTCAAATAGAGTGTCTGACACGTATCCTGTGTCAGTGTCGTGTCGACACAGGTACGGCTCCTAAGCTGAAGAGTCCGGGTATCATAGTTATTAATCAAGATAACAAATACTAAAGAAGTAAATCTAAAAAACCTTTAAGATAGATTTTATAAGACATAAATGAGAACATATTTTTTTTGAAAAGCATAAAATGAGAACATATAAAACTTTGAAGAAAAATATTTAGAACATGAAGTTTACATAAAAATAAAAATGAAGTTGACATATCTTATTTAGTGCACCATTATAACTTTCTTTAATTCTAAAACATTTAAAATAATAAATACATATCAAAAATAAAGTTGACATTTCATAATAGTTATATCCATTAAAGTCTTAATCAAATAAACACCATTTAAGATAGATAATGATAAAGAAATACATCCCAAAACTACACATTATGAAATAAAAACATATGAATGTGGTACTACACAAACATTAAGTTATAAACCTGAAATGGTATTAGAGCCCGAAATGATAGCAGAGCTCCCAAAATAGTATCAGAGCCCTCGAAATGGTATCAGAGCCTTGAAATGAAAATTTCTCAAAATCTCTTTTAGAAAGGTCTTAATCTCAAGAGACTTTTGTGAAGTTAATTCCGACAATTTTGGTAAAATGAAAATTAAAAGTTACTCTCTCTATTTTAAGCTATCTGTCTTTTTAAAGTTGTTTCTCAACATTAGTGCTGCATTTGGCATAGAAATACAAATGCATATTTACCCCCATAATTTTGTTCCTTTTTTATAATATGCTACATTTTATAAGAAAATGCATGGTATATGTGTACACATGCTTCACACGGCCTACTGACTTAGCTTTTAGGGGTACATAAGTGGAATTTGAAATTTTAGGGATTCCACAAGCGGTTGATGGTGAAAATATTAATTTAAGGAAGGCAGGTGTGTCTGATGTCATTAATTTAGCATCTCCAGAGTGAATTGGTAAGTCTTCTTCTCTTCTCTTTCTTTCGTATTGTTTGCTCTCCTCTTTTATGCTTATTTTCACTTACCTTGTGGTTAAAGAAAGTTATGAGTGAGGAAGGACAATTGAGCGACAGTAATAGTTCATCTTATGGCAGATTGAGTAGGTGCCCAGGCATAAAAGCAATGTGTTGATATCGACATAATTTTAATCTTCCTGTGGATTTGGAACCGATGCGGGGATCAATTGGGCTCTATTGTCGAGCGACTTAGGCTGAGTTTGAGATCCACCCTCGAACACATGAGGATGGTTTTTACCAAGGGTAAAAGGCCGAAAAGGCCTTTAATCAGTAACATAGATGGGGCTTATTCTTGTTTAGTAAATGAAGATATGTCAATGATATCTCTGGTGTATCGTTTAGGACATCCTTACCAAATTTCCACTTGCACGAGTGAGTTACTCTTTTTTGGGGTTGACAAAAATAAAGTCTATGAGGCTCAGTTAATGGCTAGTCTTTGTTTTCCCCTTCTACCATTTTTCATGGAGGTTTTGATGGAGTTTCAGTTATCACCCTCATAAATTCATTCGAATGGGTAACGGCTTTTGGTGTCAGTGTATTGGTTATACAAACGGAATAACTTTCGCCTCACTAGGGCTGTGTTCCATGAGTTTATACAGGCCAATATTACATGCTCGCACTTCCCATGTGATTTTCAATGACAGTATAGAAACGATTTAGGTAAGAACATAGAGGTTCTCCTTTGTTTTGTCGTACGTTTATTAGATCCGTCAAAATTTGTTTACTCTTTATGGCAAGAGAGAAACGTGTGAGAAACATTTGGGATAATTGTTCAAACGATGATATCGAGTTTGGTTTTAGCCCTCGATACCATTCTAAGGCAACTCTTGAAAAAGTAATTGGAAATTATACTTTGCTCATAACTGGGTCCTCCTTCATTCGCAAATTCATCATAATATGAAAATGTGCCAGATGGTCATGCGGTTCAGCTGCTCCAGAATACTCTTGGCAGGCAGGCATTCTCCAATGATTAGGAAAAGAGTGATTTATCACCGCTTATGTAAGCGGAGATTGAGTCGTGATGTGCTTTCCAATGACTGACGACATTGCTCTTTTGTCCAAGATTGACTGTATCAACTCCTGGATATTTTTGCTGGCAGAGATATGAGAGCCTCCATTTAATTTTTTATTTATCATCCTCAAGATCATGACCTCAATTGGTTCTCAAGTTGTCATGGTAAGCTCAGAGGTATGCATGTGAGTGAGCTCGTCCAAGACTTCGACACTCCTTAATGGGCTAGTATATGGCTCTCCTAGAGGTATCACTCTTCTTTCTTGGGACATCATGGGTACTCGGGAGTCGATATTTGAAGATATCCCGAGAGCCCCTTGTAGATCTCCTCGTAGGTGGGCATCTTGGAATGCTGAGGGCAGTCCTCCTACACTATTGTCCTGAAAAGCCACAGATGTTCCTCCCCTTTTCTGGGAGGTCATGGGGGCTCCTCGTGAATCAATGCTTGGAGATGCCCCAAAGGCTCATCGTAGGCGAGCGCCTTGGGATGTTGAGGGTATCCCTTGTAAGTTATTGTCTTGGAAAGCCATGGATGCTCCTCCTCTTTCCGGGGAAGCCACAGGTTCTTCTCGTGGGTCAATGCTTGGATATTCCCTAAAAGCTCCTCGTAGGTGGGCGTTGTCTTGGAAAGACATGGATGCTCCTCCCCTTTCCAAGGAAGCCATAGGTTCTCCTCGTGGGTCAATGCTCAGAGATGTCCGGAAAGCTCCTCGGAGATGCACGTTGTCTTGGAAATCCATGGATGCTCCTCCCCTTTCGTGTGAAGTCATAGGTTCTCCTCGTGGATCAATGCTTGGAGATTTCCTAAAAGCTCCTCGTAAGCGAGCGTCTTGGGATACCGAGGGCGGTCCTTATACGTTATTTTCTTGGAAAGGTACGACCTTCCCTTTTAGGTTATAATCTTGAGAAGTTATGCAAGAACCTGATTTTGGGTATGCAAGGTCTGAGCGCCAATAATTTTACTTTAGCATTTATCCAATTATTTTTGGGATTCTTGCATTTGTTTTAGTGCATGTTCTAAGGATGTCTCACTGGTGGTATTATTTTGTTCTGATGGAGGTGCGTGTGTGCTTAATGCTCGCAGGCTATTGGGTAGTTTGGGAGGTTCAGATAAGTCCTAGACATGTCCTTCAAGAGTTTGCTTTCGAGTGTCCGTGTTACCCATCGAATGATGACGATTGTTATGATTATTGAACTATACATATATAGGCACGTATATTCGATTTGTTATTACGGTTTTCTCTCTCCTTTTTTAAACCAAAGATCTGAAGGTTGAAATTTAGTTTGATCCACCCTCACTGCACCAATTGGTAAAGCGAGAATCCTTAACTCGTGGGCTTTCGGATATCTGTAAAAGGGAAACAAGACAACATGGGGTGAGTCCAAACCCCTATGATGCCTAAGTCAGAAATCGGGTATAGTATGAAAGTATACATTATAAAATGAGTATGTAAAGCATACCTTAGTCTATGAGAACATCCATATATATAATGATATAGCGTGGGTGTTGGGGGCATTTAATGGGCTTCTCTAAGTGGGCCGTAGGTGGGTTTATTGGGAAAATTTACCATTATGCTTGTTATTGTGATCTTTTTGCCTTTGAAATAATTAAAAGTAGTTGTAATACTTATAACTGTTGTTTAATAATTGAAAAAACAAAGTGGTTGAAGTCTTACACTAGCGGTTAAAATGGAATTTGTACACTGTAGAAGTCTCAGGTTCGAATCATATTCGAGATGGATTGGAAATTTTCTTTTAATTCAATGTGAGCCCATATGAGACAATTTTTTTTAAAAAAATTAAAAAACAAAAGACAAGAGTTACGAAGTAGCGTCCCACCCACTTGATATCAAATGAAGGGGGAAAAATTTTGTTGTCTTTGTTCCGTGTGTTCTCTTCAATGTCCCTCTATTCATTCGTTGACATGTGGCGCTTATTTTCTACATGTCACTTTCTCTCTCTTGTTTTTCTTTTTCTCTCTCTTGAATGTGGCTTACGTGTTAAACTTTGAGTGGAGAAAACTAAAGGAAACACAATAATAGGGATATGTGATTTAAATCCGAATGAAAAAGTATTAAAAAAATATTGAATAAATAGACACGTGATTTTGAACATAACTTAAAAGATACTGTATCATTTCTCTGTTTGAGTTCATTCTATCTAAACTTGAAACTTGTATGTCAATGTCAAACACTCAAAAACATGTTTGGGATGCTTTTTTTAGCGGTGCCATCAAAACTACTTTCACAAACTTATAAGGCTAAATGCATCGGGATCCACTTGAATTAGTCCATTTTTTTCTCCCGCATCCCTGAACTTCCAAAAGTTTTTCTCGCTTTCTTGAACTTTCAAAAAAGTTTCTCTCGTCCCCTAGAATTGACGTGTCAACTTTTGATTGGATGAAATATTTAAAAAGTCAAACTAATCAGAAATCGACACGTGACATTTAGGGGAGAGAGTAACTTTTTGAAGGGGGTGAGGAAAACTTGTTGAAAATTCAAAAGAGCAATATAAATTTGAAAATTTAGGAATACCAAACAAAAAAAATAGATAAATTTAGGGGATTCGAATGGGTTTGGCAAACTTATAAATAACACTTGAACAACACTTTGAACTTATGACACTAATTTACAAAATTAAAAACAGAAAATATCCTTAAGCTGGACACGCGTCCTTAATTCCCCACTCAAATATGAAGATTGCAATTGCAATTGCAACTGCCAAAAAAATCAAACTCGATTTGCCAGAGGGAGATAATAAGACCTGTTAATTGAGCGGGCTCGGATTAGGCTCGGGTCGGACTTAACGGGCTTTTGGTTTAAAATGTCAATCCAAACCCGGTCCAAGTCTATATTTAAAACTTCAGGCTCGGGCCGAGCTTATAAAATCAACCCCAAGCCCGGCTTAAGGGCCCATAATAATATTATTTTATTTTATTTTATTGTTAAATAAATTATAAAAAATAAAATTTTACATCTAAACATATATTATAGTAAAATTCTTAAACGTTTAGTTAATAATTTAGTAAATTAATGTTAAAGTTAACATATAAACTATTAAACTTAATATAAAAAATATAAAATAAATATAATTTTTATTTATCGGGCCGGGCTCGGGTATTTATAAAAAACCAAGCCCGATTCATAGACTTTCGGGCTTTTACGGATTCGGGCCGGATTCTATATTAAAAAGCATATCCAAGTTCACCCATTTTAAGTGGACTCGGACCGGGCCGGATGGGTAGGCCGGCCGTGAACACTAGATAAGTGATCAATGAAAATTAAACGCAATAATCCAAGTATCCAACAAACGACACCGTATTATCTCCCTCAAGCTCTTGATAAACAAAAATAAAACAAAATTTGCATTCTATCGTTTTGTTTTAGCTCCTTCCTTGCTTCAGGAGTGAGAGGTTGAAGATAGAGTAGAAAAGGGAACCGGAAAATGGCGCGCCAGGTTGTCAAATTCGGCGGGAATGGTCTCGGCCAAGTTGCGGCGGCGGCGCTGCTGCTCCGGTTGTTTTCGGGACCTGGCCCTGCTCTGTCGCCAGAAGACGAGTTTTATGAGGATGAAGGTAATGGTGGCGCCGGAGACAATGAATCTGGTGAAGTTCCGAGCTCTGAAAACGTTGTTCCGGTCACTATCAGCTGGCGCAACATAACGTGCTCTCTCTCTGATAAGTCTAATAAGCATGTGAGTAGCTATTCCTTTGTAATTCGTGTTGGATTAAGTGATTTTGATGTATTTCTAGTTGTATTGGATAATTGGAAGAGGAAAATTTTGGAATCGTCTTATCACTGACATGTGCGGTTTCTGCTCAAAAATGTGAGTGGAGAAGCAAAGCCTGGGAGATTGCTTGCTATTATGGGGCCATCGGGATCAGGAAAAACGACTTTGCTCAACGTTCTAGCCGGCCAACTGAAAGAGTCGCCCAGGCTGCATTTATCTGGTCGTTTGGAGGTCAATGGAAGATCTAGTTCAAATCGACCTTACAAGTATGCTTTCTTTCTGAGGATCTGATTATGAGTTTTTTCTTGAGCTTTTTTGTTACCTACCAATTGAGTCTTAATGGAATGATGCTTGTATTGTGTATTGTGATTGGCAGGTTTGCTTTTGTGAGACAGGAAGATCTTTTCTTCTCTCAGCTAACAGTGAGAGAGACACTGGCTCTAGCTGCTGAACTTCAACTTTCAGATGTATATTCTCTTGAAGAAAGAGATGAGTACGTGAACAATTTGCTGTTCAAGATGGGCCTGGTAAGATGAACATGTTAATCTTCATGAGAACTAACTAGTATACTGAAGCGAAACTTTTTACACAACGTTTTGTGCTTCAAATTCAACTAGAGCATACATTCTTGGACTCTTAGGTTGTGTATAGGTTGGTCTCTTCACACTAACCTCTTTCCATAAATAAAAAAGTGGACTGTATCCTTTGTTTTTCGAATTTTTCGTAGTGGATTGTATTGTAATATGGCTAATGAATGTGTAGTAATTATCCTTTATTTATTTTCATTCTTTATATGGTGAAATTTCTGATTGAATTCTTTCTATTATTTGGTTTGGTCTCTCTGTTCAAAGGTCAGTTGTGCTGATTCCAATGTTGGTGATTCAAAAGTTCGTGGAATAAGAGGCGGTGAAAAGAAGCGGCTATCTCTAGCATGTGAGCTAATTGCTAGTCCATCTGTCATATTTGCAGATGAACCGACAACAGGTCTGTCTTCTTGATGTGATTCTTATTATATGCTTCTGGTCACTGGCTTTCCTTTCACAGGGTGCACTAATATGCCAAAATATGATCCTTGTTTCATTCTGAAATCTGTTTATCCTATATCAAACATTAATTATTACGTATAAACACATTAACTTATGTTGCATCAAAATGATATAATAAAACAAATCTGATCTCTTATGCATTTCTAGTCCAATTAATGCTTGACAGGGACATGAATATTCCTTTTCGTCTATCGCATGGATCAAGTAGCAAAAGTGCCCATGTAAATGCGTTTGAGACTGCTAATATTGTGTGCTTTTCCATGTAGAAATTTGAGAATTGAATAACCTGTTATAAACAATGCAGAAATAAAATAAAAAATAAGCACAGCTTCGAGGATGTAGCGTTAATGAAATGTAGCTTGCAAACTTCCGTGGCAATCTGTATCTAATTTTTCCATGTTGAATGTGACATTCTTATCTTGGTTGGCTAGCCAATAAATCTTGAATTCTTGATGTACCTTATGTTTCTATTGCACTGTCCTGTTTTGTGTGCCAGACTTTTGTTGACTCCATCCTTCATATTCAAAATTCATTGATTCTCAGTCCACTAATACACAATATTATTCAGGGCTTGATGCTTTCCAAGCAGAGAGAGTAATGGAAACTCTCCGACAGCTTGCGCAGGATGGCCATACTGTGATTTGCTCGATTCACCAACCTAGAAGTTCAGTATACAACAAATTTGACGACATTGTTTTACTATCAGAGGGCGCGCTTGTTTATGCTGGTTGTGCACATGAAGAACCACTGGAATACTTCTCAAGATTTGGGTTAGCCAGACTTATCCTTCATTTTTGCTGTCTATTTACTGTTCCTGTGGGTAGCAGTTATTCCATTCTCACCACCCTTGTCATGTATGGTATACTTACACAATACAAGCATGGGTGAAATTAGAACTAAGGACACCCACTATATCATCACTAGGAAATGTAGATATCTAAATGCATCTACTATCGCTTGATTGTTTATGGTTCTGGTGGAACCAACATATCTCATCTGTATATACTTTTTATAATTTAACTTTCAATATTTGATGCAATTTCTTTTATATTTGTGATTTTGAGTGTAATTTCTCTTATATGTGACTGGTGCAACTTGAATTTTTGATAATGTTTAATTGTTTCGTAAAGTCCAATGAGTATTACGAGGACCAAATATGGAAATTAAATACTCCCAGGTTTCTGGCTTGCAGAATAAGCTTTTACGTGGTAATATGTCAATAAATTGGTTGCGACAAGCTGTTGTTTTACCATTGATGATTGTATACAAATGCCCTTATTATTTCTCCTGTTTGAATATCTTTGTGAGTATTGCTATCACATTAACCTCTAGTATTTTGAATTCTCAAAATAAGAACAACTTATCATGTCTAAGGCTGTTAACTTTGAATCATTTTCAGTGCTAGCTTCTTTCTTCGAAAGCATGTTTTTGTGATTCTTCATTGACTTGTTTAGACTTATATTTATGCTGGGATTTTATGATTTCTTGTGTAAACAACTGATTGGAATGTCAGTAACATATAACTGATGTTGTGGATATAAAATTATATTCAGAAGCATTTGGACAATTTTTTCGTTTGCTTCAACAGGTATCGTTGCCCAGATCATGTCAACCCTGCTGAATTTTTGGCTGATCTCATATCTATTGATTACAGTTCTTCTGAAAGTGAATATTCTTCTCAGAAAAGGATAGATAGACTCGTTGAGTCATTGTCACAACAGCTATCACCAATGCTTTATGCTAATTCACTAACAAGAAAGTCAGGGTTTGAGCATGGCATGAATTTCAGAAAGAGAACTTTTGTGAAGAGGAAAGGGGCTTGGTGGAGACAGTTCTGGCTGCTCCTTAAACGTGCATGGATGCAAGTTTGTTTCTTTTACTATTTTTCCTTTAGCATGTCCAATTTTCTTTTTTGCTAGTTTCATGAGAGTACATGATGCAACCATTTCCAACTCTTCGAAAGAAAATGAAGGATACAAATAAACACTGTATTTTGCTTTTCTTCTATTCTGAATATCTTCATTCCAGTTAGCCGAACAACAAATTCCATCCATTTTAAGTGACCAGGTCACACCTTTAAGATAGCATGATAGATTAGCAATACAGCTACATTAACATTGCATAAAATTTTAATGGTGAAGTCTCATTGAAGATAGTAAAAATACAAGGCAACCTTGCTTTATTTGGAGATAATATATTTCAGTCCATTGCGATTTCATGTTGTTTTTGACTTATTGACCTCTTTGATTGAGCTACTAGGCTTCTCGAGATGGACCAACGAATAAAGTTCGGGCAAGAATGTCAGTTGCATCAGCTATTATATTTGGGTCAGTTTTCTGGAGATTGGGAAGGTCTCAGACATCAATACAAGACAGGATGGGATTGCTTCAGGTATATAACTGTGTTGTTTTTCCATTTCTGTTCCCTTTCAAAATTGGCTTTCAGTATTACAAATAATAGAACATTCGTATGTTTCTGACCAAGGATATACAATTAGTGCGATTTTTTCGGCCCAGAGCTGTGTTAAACAGAAGATAATAAACATGATAAGGCCATTAAGTACTGTTTTTGTGTCTGCTTTCTGTGGATTTTATGCAATAATCTTTCTGTGGTCTCTATACATTGTATTGACATACTGATACAGCTGATTTGTAAATGAGGGACTAAGTCTTGACTTCAACATTGCTAATTCTTTCTATCCAGTCTACTAGTTTGTGTTACTAAGTCATCATCATGTTGTCAGGGTTGGACCTGGACTCAGTAATCGGAATTAAGGAAAAGAGAATTGAGTGAGAAAGAAGAAGAGAGAATTGAGGGAAAAGAGGAAATT
The DNA here is from genome assembly GCA_948291685.1 of Euphorbia celastroides. Taxonomy (NCBI): domain Eukaryota; kingdom Viridiplantae; phylum Streptophyta; class Magnoliopsida; order Malpighiales; family Euphorbiaceae; genus Euphorbia; species Euphorbia celastroides. The sequence continues at coordinate 48 of CAOJBJ015835520.1, read as the reverse complement.
TTGTTATTTTCTTATTCGATAATAATAAGAAGAGTACATAGTCTCTAA